>CAUYQV010112661.1:0-51873 GCA_963574575.1 Galagoides demidoff
GTACACCTAAGGTGGCGGGTTCCAATCCCCAGCCCGGGCCCGCCAAACAACAATGACAGCTGCAACCAAAAAAAAAAAAAATGGCTGGGCATTGTGGTGGGCGCCTGTGGTCCCAGCTACTTGGGAGGCGGAGGCAGGAGACTCGCTTGAGCCCAGGAGTTGAAGGTTGCTCTGAGCTGTGATGCAATGGCACTCTGTCCAGGGGGATAGCTTGAGGCTCCGTCTCAAAAAAAAAAAAAAAACAAAAAGAAAAAAAGAAAAATTCTAGACGTTTATCTAGACTCACGTGAGCATCAGTCCCTCAGATTATGAAAGCTTTCTGCTCTCTGCCCCGGCCAGCTATGACTCTGAGACACTTTCCTGAGGGGCTCTGTCTAGAGAGGGCAAATACACAGATGTGGCACTAATACAGCAGTGGCGCCACGTCCCTGGGCAACTCGGTATCTTATCATTTGCCTACACAGAAAATATCGGGATTTGAAACTGTAATCCCTTTCTAGGGAAGATGGTTCTCATTAAATAAAAGGCCTCTTACATGCTCATAAGAACAATCAAACACATATAGTCTGGTTTGGGGCTAGAGGGAAGCGGGAGGGGGAGGACGCATGGCAGAAGGAGGGAGGGCATGAGGCAGGATCTCACCTCATGTCACACTGTGAGGGTGTATAACACGGCCCCTGGGTGGGGGGCTCTTCTACAAACAGAACTTTACCCTGGAAGTGAGGACAATGTAACCTAAAAATTGCACCCTCATGTTAATTTGAAAAGATAAAGAAATACTCAAAAATAAAACAAAAACAAACAAATAAATAAAGCCTCTTTTTTTTTTTTTTTTTGCATTTTTTGGCTAGAACCTACCACCTCTAGTATATGGGGCACCCTATTCCTTGAGCCACAGGCGCCACCCAAAAATGCTTCCTGTTCAACTGAGCTCTTTCTTGGGAGCTGACTTTGGAAGCAGGTATTGGAGAAAGTTTTGAGTTTTTATATAACAAGAGTGAGACAAATTGGGAGTTATCAGTGCCTACCTGCCAGGGGAGAGGAGAGGAGGCATGTGGAGAGGGAAAAAGGAGGAAGGAGTGGAGGAAGAGAGGAGAAGAATGAGGCCAGGGTGCTACATGCAGTGACATGGCCAGGGAACCACCCCCAGTGCTGGGATGGCCAAAAGGATGGCGTCTAAGAGTTGACATGAAGTAGTGTCTGTGGCTGCAATGACACAATGTCTGGTCCTACAATCTTCCCCACCCTGCAGTGAAGTCTGCTACTGGTGACATGATTTTCATGACTGGATCTTGGAGCTTGTGTGGCAAACAGTGAATACTGGGCCCCCCAGGCTTCTCCTATGCCCTGGTACCTGCAGTGATGGTGGACGACTTTCCAGATGGATTAGGTGAAGGTTCTGGGGGTGGGAAGTTAGCCAGGACTATCCGGGTGGGCCCCATATAATCACAATGGTCCTTAAAAGTGGAAGAGGAAGGTAGACAGGGACCGTCTGAGGGAGATGTGACTCCAGAAGAAAGGCATGGAGAGAGGCCACATGGCTGGCTTTGAGGATGGACAAAGGGGCTGGCACTAGGGGCTGGAAAAGGCAAGGACACCATCTCCATGGAGCCTCTGGAAGGGAAAGCAGCCTCTTAGACGTCTGCGTTTTAGTCTGTGAGGCCCATGTTGGACTTCTGACCTCCAGAACTGTAAGCTAATAAATTTGTGTTTTGAAGTCACTAAGTTTGCGGTAATTGTTATAGCAGCAACAGGAAACTGATACAGGGTATAAATTAGTGCAAAGACAGGAAAATCTAAGGATGATTTAAGGGTAGTCATAAGGCCAAAGGGTTGCTGTGGGACATAATAAAATTTAAAGTCAAAAAGTTCAGTTTGAGTCAGATTTGGGGGAGGCTTAAATGAAAGATTAATTCAGACATTTTTTGGGCCGTGGAAAGCCACAGAAAGGTTCAAGAACCGCATAACAGAATTCAGAAGTGGAGACCAGGAGAGCTCTCTGCAGCCCTGAGACCTGGGCTCAGACCAGGGCTGTCCCAGGGATTGGCTGAGTCAGGATGAGCCAGAAAGCTGTGGGACCACACACCTGCCTCCGT
Organism: Galagoides demidoff; assembly: GCA_963574575.1. Classification (NCBI taxonomy): domain Eukaryota; kingdom Metazoa; phylum Chordata; class Mammalia; order Primates; family Galagidae; genus Galagoides; species Galagoides demidoff. The sequence continues at coordinate 2,097 of CAUYQV010112661.1, forward strand.
AGAGCACCTGGCCTTGTTACCTGTCTCATAGTCTGGGCTTCCCTTTCATTTGAAGAAGGCATTTTGTATCTAAAGTAATAAAATTAGAATACTAAACCAGCGCAACTCACTATTTGATGAGGTTGCGTGTCTTGTTCCTGGTTGCCCAGCTTAGGTGGGAGGGCAGGGACTATCCCCTGGAATCCTGACTTCTATACCTGGACTCTTCCAGGATGGAGGACCAGAGGCAGCGGAAAGGACAGTAAACACGACCACCTATTAGGTTGTTCAGGTTTCAAGCCCTGGATTATGGAAGCCCCAAGTAGGGAAGGAAAGACCTAGATGGGAAAGATAAGTCCCATAAATCAACATGTCTGGGAGACCTGGTGGATCCAGGGATATCAGCTCTTCCTCCTAAGGTCAACTGGGGCTAGTAAAAACATCACTCTGACCCTTCGGTTCCAAGTCCAGTAATCCACGGACAGAAGGAACCAGATGGCCAGACACTTTAGAGCATCAGCAGGAAGGAGACCTCATGGAGGGCAGAGACAGCAGGGGTGTTTGCACAGGGCTGGTCCAGTCTTGGGTTAACAAAGCAGGAAAGAGCTGGGAGCAGAGACAACGTCCCGGAGGAAATACAGCCCTGCCCTGTCTGGTAACATCTTCATGACCCTGCTGCCAGGACACCCTGTGAGGCCTCAGAAGGAATGTTTAGGGCCTTGGGGTTCTCTAAGCAGGCCTTTCAATTGTCAAGGTATTGCTAATTAACAGGGACCCTGTAATTACTTGTGCATCATTACAATATACAAAGTGATTTAAGCAGTAAAAAGGCTTTGATGAACTAGTAGTTCTTTTGATTCCTTGAAGTTTCACAGCTCATCTTCAAAGACAACTTTTAAAAGTTTTCAGATTCATGGAAGAGATACTATAGCTCTTCCCAACATTTTTTATTTTCTGACTCCAATCTGTATGTCTTACTGCTTTCCGGACACTCCACCCATAAGTTCCACCCTCACCTCCAATTCAAGACTTGTTCAAAATGGAACCTCAGCCGACCCCTTTCACTCCCAGCTTGCTGTCCCTCCTCCTATACTGTGTATCTGGGTGAATGGCCTTTAAATCATTTGTTCACAGAAGCCCCAAACCTGAGGAGTCACTCTCATTCTTTCTTTTTTTTGTCTTGAGCCCTACCATCATTCTTTACAACCATCTAACGTCAACGACCACCATAACAACAAATTACAGTGGCAGCCATTTTTGAGTACCTATTATATTTTAGACATCTCAGATTATTGCTAACCCTCAAAACCTGCAAAATTTATATTATTATCCTCACTGTATAGGCAAAGAGGCAGAGGTTCAGAGATATTATTTCCTCAAGGTTCACCTGCTAATAGGTGGCAGTGGGGGCAGGATTCCAACCCACATTTGTCTGATTCTAAAGCATATGAATTTTCTACTGCATAAGACTGCATCCAATAGCTCACCATTAGTTCTGCCAAATTGTCCTAAGTGTTGCTAACATCTGCCCACTTGTCCCTATCCAGAGGGCCCTTGGCTATGTTAGTATATTCTTTCACTAGTTCTCACCTGCACTGATGGCCTAGACTCCTTGCTGGCCTCCCTGCCTTGCTGTGTTCTCTACTGTTATATTTTAAGCTGACTGAGCATAAACACATTCCTGTGTGCTCACAGAGCTCTACTGAATCAGAATCTTTAAGCCTACATGCAATCTTAGTAACAAGTAGCCCCATTGATTCTCACAATGGGCCACTATCACCAAGGGCATCTCTAAGAAGAAAACTCTGTACTCTTCAGTGGCTTTGGGTCAGGATAGATTGAATACTGTACTCAGCCAATTAGATTGGAGTCCTGGTTTCCCTGCTCTGCAGTTACTTTGCCTGGAGCAGATTAGGCTACCTAAGGTTTACGTCTTTCTCTACAGAATGAGAATAAAATCCATGCCCCATTTTCTTCACAGGATTATTCCAAGGATTAAACAAGATCATGGAGATATAAGTGCTTCAAGAGATCAGGAGGACGGAATTACAATGGTTCACTCTTGTTTTCCTACTTAATAGAAGAAACCGTGGGGTAGGGGTTGGGTCAGCTGGTCACTGGATCTTACTGACTGCAGCGGCCTACAATTAGGGGGAACAATGTCAGGATTACAGGGGGAGGAAGGACTTGAAGCCATTTCTGAGCACACTTGCCTGGGCCTCATCACGTTCCAAATTCTCCTAATGTATTTTAGACGGGATGCTCGTACTTTTGCTTATTAATTCTTTTTTTTTTTAAATTTTTAACTATTTTATTATTGGGGATTCATTGAGGGTACAAAAAACTGGGTTACATTGATTGCATTTGTTAGATAATTACCCTCTTATAATTACGTCCTGCCCCCCAAAAGTGTACATACACTGTGACCCCCCACCCTCTCCCTCCTTCCCTTTCTCTGCTCTCCCCATCCCCCACCCCACCATGGCTTTACATACAAATATGAAAAATGCTAATCATCCCTAATTATTAGAGAAATGCAAATCAAAACCACCCTGAGATATCATCTTTGTATGATTAGGTCAATAATTAGGTCAGTAATTGTCCTAATATCAGAATTGAGTATGTAAGATTCTTGCTTCTCCATTCTTGTGATGCTTTACTAAGTATAATGTGTTCCACTTCCATCCAGGTTAATACAAAGGATGTAAAAGCTCCATCTTTTTAATGGCTGAATAATATTCCATGGTATACATATACCACAGCTTGTTAATCCATTCCTGGGTTGGTGGGCATTTAGGCTGTTTCCACATTTTGGCGATTGTAAATTGAGCTGCGATAAACAGTCTCAAGCAAGTGTCCTTATGGTAAAAGGATTTTTTTCCTTGTAGGTAGATGCCCAGTAATGGGATTGCTGGATCAAATGGGAGGTCTAGCTTGAGTTGTTTGAGGGTTCTCCATACTTCCTTCCAAAATGGTTCTATTAGTTTGAGTCCCACCAGCCGTGTAAAAGTGTTCCCTTCTCTCCACATCCATGCCAGCATCTGCAGTTTTGAGACTTTGTGATGAGGGCCATTCTCACTGGGGTTAGATGATATCTCAGGGTGGTTTTGATTTGCATTTCGCTAATAATTAGGGATGATAAGCATTTTTCATGTTTGTAAGCCATTCGTCTGTCTTCTTTAGAGAAGGTTCTATTCATCTCTCTTGCTCAGTGACATAAGGGATCGTTGGCTCTTTTTCTGTTGATTAATTTGAGTTCTTTGTAGATCCTAGTAATCTTTCAGCTTTTGTCCAATTCAAAATATGCAAATATCCTTTCCCATTGTGTAGGTTGTCTGTTTGCTTTGGTTGTTGTCTCCTTAGTTGCACAGAAGCTTTTCAGTTTAATTAAGTCCCACTTGTTTATTGTTGTTTTTGTTGCGATTGCCATGGAAGTCTTCCTCATAAAGTCTTTCCCCAGGCTGGCAGCTTCAAGTGTTCTCCCCAAAATTTCTTTGAGGATTTTTATTGTTTCATGCCTTAGATTTAGGTCTTTTATCCATCTTGAATCAATTTTTGTTAGTGGAGAAAGGTGCAGGTCCAGTTTCAGTCTTTTACATGTGGATATCCAGTTCTCCCAGCACCATTTATTGAATAGGGAGTCTTTTCCTCAGTGAATGTTCTTATTTGGTTTGTCAAAGATTAGGTGGCTATAAGATGGTTTTCTATTCAGATGTCTATGTGTCTATTTTTATGCCAATACCATGTTGTTTTGATCACATGGCTTTGTAGTACAGCCTAAAGTCTGGTAGGCTGATGTCCTTGGCTTTGTCTTTATTACTAAGAATTGCCTGGGCTATACGGCTTTTTTTTTCTGGTTCCATACAAAACAAAGAATTATTTTTTCCAAGTCGTAAAAGTATGATGTTGTTATTTTAATAGGGATGAGAGATTGGTTTGGATCTCACATAAAGGAGAGGCAACTGCTTCACAGTGACACATATCACCTGCTGTTACTGTGATACAGTCATTCGAATGTCTTTGTTTAGGAAGGGTTGAGGCTCATTATTTTTTCCCAAGTTTATTTTTCTCCATAATTTCATCCCAAAAGGAAAAATGTCACTGTGACTTGCTGCATGCTCCGTGTGACCCAAACTTACCACGGCAGAGACTATGCTTGACTGTCATTGGACCTTTTGCCTGCCGTCCTCTGTGCTTACTGGGCCCTTGTCAATGCTAATTGAACGAGGGATCAAATCAGCTGGTGACAAGCCATGCGTAACTTGGTTGTATCCAAATGCAATCCTGCTCCCACGGTTGTTTCACAGCCTACGTTGGGGGTTAAGGATTTGAGGAATGCCCTGAATTCTACCAATACTGCAAAGGTGTCTATGAAACACCAGTGAGGTGGAAACCGTGGATTATTGGATCTGACTAAAATCTGTTAATGGTGATAGTCACATATTTGCCATCAATTCTAAGAAAATGACCTGGAGACATTTTAAAAGGCTCCAGGGCTCTGTGAGGCCCTGGGGGACTCCTTGGCACAAACATTTCATGGTACGTGGACGTGTATGCTCCTGCCTGATGGGGCGTGTTACTCACAGTGTTGACACAAAGCTCTGGCCTGCCATGGGGGACAACTGAGCCTGCACACACGGGACAACTGAGAGTATTTTAGTGCCACTCCCCAAAATGCGTCCCTTTAAAAAATGTTTATGTTTGGCACAAAAAAATGTATTCCACTAAATTATGGCATGAATTGACATTGATAGGCCTTAGAGGAAGTCTGAGGTTAAACTCAGAGCCCTCTCCTTAATTTTACCAAAGTTTAGTATCGCCGTGGGAATACGGCATCAGTACTCCGGCAATGAAGTTTGTCGCCTGGAGCTTCTCTGAAAAAGATGACCCAGTAGGGCTGCGACTATTCACACATGATGCTTAATTTAAAAAGCTTTCTCTGACCATGCGATGCGTTTAATTATTACTCTGCGGCTCTATTTCACGTTCATCAATACAGATGCTGGTCACATCTCTTTTGATTCCCTGACTCCCTAAGGGATGATGATCTGTAGTTGGAAAAATACTGCAGTAGAAAAATGAAGAGTGACCCCCAAACTAAAGACCCACAGAGACCACTTGGAAGGTTTAGGAATGTTGTGGTCGGATCCGTACCCAGAGCAAACACATCAACTCCTGGTCTGGGAGGCTGGCCTGTCTGGATGCAGGGGGTGGGCTCACAGAATGGGGGGAGGACAGGAGCGGGCTTGGGTCCTTTCTCCTTTACTGCAGGATGTTATAAGCCACCACTTCTAGCTCTGAGTGGAGGCTCAGCAAGCTGTCATCCCAGGGGGAAATCTCCCATCCTTCGAAAAGAAACTCAAATGTCACCGTCAGAAAACGTCCCTTCACTCTTACAGTTGAAGTCATCTCCCTCTCTTTTCAACCCTTACAGCCCCTAACGTACACCCTGCTTTGTGTGGGTAACACTTTCAAGACTGTCGATTAATTATGCTTCAGGCTTATTTCCTTTTTTGATTGGAAGTGTCATCAGGACTGTGATGATGTCTTATTTTTGTATCCCGGTGTTGCCACAGTACTTGGTACACGTGAGGTGCTCGGTTAGTATTTGGGACATACACAAGGAGGCCAGAGAAAGACTGCCTTACACAGTCATCCCGCAGTATCCCTGGTGAATTGGTTCCAGAACCTCCCTTGCAGATACCAAAATCCAGAGATGTTCAAGTCCCTTACATAAAATGGCCTACAATTGCATATAGCCCATGCACATCCTCCATACACTTTAAATAATCTCTAGATTACTTATAACACCAAATAAGATGAAAAAGGTGTGTACATAGTCACAGCTTTTCAAAACTTTTTTTTTGTCACAGAATCTCTGTCACCATGGTTAGAGTGGGGTGTGAAATCATAGCTCACAGCAACCTCAAACTCCCAGGCTCAAGTGATCCTCTTGCCTCAGTCTCCCAAGTAGCTAGAATTACAGGAGCAACCCCCATACCTAGCTAATTTTTCTATTTTTAATAGAGACAGGGTCTTGCTCTTTCTTCAAATGGCCTTGAACTCCTGAGGTCAAGTGATCCTCCTACCTCAGCCTCCCAGAGTGCTAGGATTACAGATGTAAGCCACCATGCCTGGCCTGTATTGTTTTTTATTCACATTATTTTATCATTATTGTATTGTTATTTTTATTGCTTTTTAATACTTTTGAATCGAGGTTGTTTGATTCCATGGATGCAAAAACCATGGATATGGAGGGCCTACTGTACTTCCATCTTTGAGAAAGTGTCACTAAAATTCTGTTGAAGACTCACTTATCCAGCACTAGAATTTCCACACCTCTTACCTTCTGCCTGCCCATCTCTCTCCACCCATCTATCCATCCTTGCCTCCATCTACCTTTCTTTTCTTCCATTCATCTACCCATCCTTCCATCCATCCATTCTTGTATCTATCCATCCATCTTTCTTCCATCCATCCTTTCATTCTCCATCCATCTATCCATCCTTCCATCTATCCTCCCATCTATCTATCTATCCTTCCGTCCTTTCACCCAACACTTATTGAGAGTGTTTCTATGCTAATCCCCGTGGTTACTTAGACAGATAAGACAGTTTCTCTTCTGGATCCCAGAGCTGAGCGGAGCAGAAGGTCAGTGAGAGGGGCCTTGAGGAGAGAGCACCGCGTTATTTTTGCCTGCTTCTCTCAAACTTTTTAAACTCTGCCCCACCTGCAAAGCTTTTGTTAAGCTGTATAGCCTATAGTTTGCATTATGAAAACAATAAGCTGTGTAAAAATATAAAATTGTTATAGTGAACGCATCCTGAACATGTGTTTTCAAAGTATTTGCATATATCTAAAGCAGCACATGATAAAGTGGGGATGGCAATGCAGCGTGGAAAACAAACCATCGACGCTGAATAACCTCCCCTCTACTGCTTACGCTCCTCCAAGGCTTCGCGTTGCTCCAAGGTTCAAATCTGAAAAGTCTGAGGATGGCGTGAAGGTCTCTGCATGATCCGGTCCCTATTGGCTCTATCATACCCCTCTTCTCCCACTGTGCGGCAGCCAGGTGGATCCTTCTGCTTGGCACACTCTTCCTCCATCCCTTCCCCAGCACTCTCCGTTTTATTTTTCAGGTCTCAGCCCAAGAACTCACCAGAAGAGTCTTCTCTGCCTACCCAGTATAAAGACGGCCGATCACAACCTGTAATCATGCGTTTACTTGTCTCTCTGCTAGACTATGAGCGCCACAGCCTGCTCACTAGCGTATCCCCAGGGACTTGTATGGTTTCTGGCATCGGGTAGACCCTATAAATACATTTTGAATAAATGCGGGTCAGGGCGGCTCACGGAAAAGAGCATCTCCTCCACCTGCCGGGAGAGCCCGGCGAATCCAGCAGCGGGACAACAGCGCCACCAAGTGGTCAGTCCACGTCACCCAGGCCCCTGTTCCCGGCGGAAATCTCAGGCACTGGGAGGCCGTTTCCGGCATTTTCAGGTGGACGCTAGTCCCCTAAATCCAGAAACTGCCCTCCAGCACCTCTCACTACAGAGCAGAACATTTGAAAGCATTTGGTAGCCAGCTAGACAGGCTTCAGGCGTTGCTACTGAAATTCTCTCTTTTTTTTTTTAACTGATTGGAAACCTATTTCCAATTAAAGGAATTTACTTTGAAAGGCCTGTTTGCTTCTACATTGTTTCTCAGGCTTCGCTTTGGTTTGTCGTATTTAATTTGCTTCACCTGCTAATTCGTTAAATGGCACGTTATTAACATTTCCCGGGGAGCCAGCGGGACTCCTTGCCACCCCGAAACAGAGTACGTTCTGGAAGAGTCGATGATTCACATGCAAACTCCCCTAAAGAAAGTTCTGGAAACCCAGGACACGGTTACCCAGGAGCCGCTGAGGACATAATCAGCGCTGGCCTGGAAGCTGCATGGGGCCACGCAGGTCTTGGGCTCACGCTGAAGAAGCCCTCTCTGCCTTTTCCTCCCCATGTCCGTCACAGCGTCGTTCTCCGCTGCAGCTGGTCCTGGATGCGAAGAGAGGGACCCTGAGAGCTCATGACACCTGCCGCTTCCTCTCATCAGTCTCCCCTCCAAGACGGAAACCCAACGTTCTCGCTCAGCGAAAATGACGCCAAATGCACCCCTGGGGCTGTCCACCCCGACGGGAACACGGAAGCAGCAGACGATGCCACTTGCGGCGGTGGCCCGCCGGGCCCAAGCCCAGGATGGGGAAACCAGGGCGGGTGAGCAGCGCCGCCCTTGCAGGGCAGCGCCTCAGTGGAGGTCACGTGCAAGTTCAGGGAGGCAAGCGCTGGTTACAGAAAGGCTAACGGTGGAGGAAGGCGAGGGCAATGTTCTTCGCGTGCTGAGAAAACTAGATCGCACTACTCTCCTAAACATTATTAAACGGTGTTAGGCATATTCTGTCCCTCTAATAAAAATAGAGGCAGCTTCTCCCCACAAAGACCAAGGCCCTGGTGCCCCTTTCATCAATGGCGCGTGCTTCTACTGAACGCCCCTATTTCATCTGTAAAAATAATAAGTGTTGCTTTTATCTGATGCATGTCTCTTACAAAGAAAAAAGTCAGATAACACGGAACTAACTACATATGAAAAAAGTAAGAATTCCCTCACCTTACCCTTTTTTTATATAGGTTTTCTAAGAGCGATTTGTTGTGTGGTGGTGTGTGTACACATACCTGTATATAAATACACATGTAGTATAGTCACCTGCACGTATACACGCATGCATGTAATTTAGGTGTACAATTCAACTTTACCGGTAACCATCTCTTTGCTATTTCCTGAGTGCAGTTTTTATTGGTCCAGTTCCAATCCCAGGCACACACCTCCTCAGTCTGTGCTATTTTGGTGGGTGGCTGGAATCAGACTGTCCCAGCTCCCCTGGCACCTCTTGGTGGCCTCCCTATGCCCCATGCCCCTGCTCCTTGTGTGAAACTGTATCATGGACGCACCGTCTGGATTTTAGTGCATGCCTTCCTGCCGCCGTCCAGCTTTTTTTTTTTTTTTTCTGTTTTGGCTGGGGCTGAGTTTGAACCCACCACCTCTGGCATATGGGCTGGGGTCTTACTCTTTTGAGCCACAGGCGCTGCCCATCCTTCTAGCTATTTAAAAAGTCCTTTCCTCCCCTCCCCTCCCTTTCCCTCCTCTCCCCTTCCCTCTCACTCTGGCAGATTCTACCTCTTGCCTTCCCAGCTAGAATGCAATGGCACAGTCATAGCTCACTGCAACTTCAAAAACCTCCTTGGCTCAAGCGATCCTCTTGCCTCAGCCTCCTGAGTAGGTGGCTTGCCACTGTGTCCTGCTAATTTTTTCTATTTTTAGTAGAGGTAGGGTCTCACCCTTGCCCAGATTGTCTTGAACTCACGAGCTCAAGGTATCCTCCTTGCCTTAGCCTCCCAGAGCGCCAGGAGTGAGCCACCACACCCATTTCTGACGGCAACCTCATGTCCCTCAGATTCGTTTCACCCAGTAACGTTACCCCTGTCTTCATCTCACCCACCCACTATCAGTGTCACCAGCAGCTTCTAGGATGTCTCCTTACCTTTGGGTGTGACATACAATTCCAGCGGTGTCTCCTGGTGCACCTCCCTGTCCCTCAGCCCACCGGCAAACTCTTTCTGCCAAGCTGGTGGTTATCCCGCTGCTCAAATACCAGGCCCGGCTCCTTCAGCTCCAGGGTCTCCCACATTTGGGCAAGTGCAGGACGCACCTGCCTCCCCACACACAATTGATCTGTTTGGCATTTTCCGTTTATTACATGTGATGGCCATTTAAGAACAACATAAGAAGGAAAGGGCAAGGTTGTCACAGTGTTTGCACAGTGAAATCATTTTGCTACTTGCTTCCAAGTGGGTTGCAAGGTTGGCTTCTAGGTCTGTCTGCCTCTCCCTGCTCCCTCCTGGATCCTTTCACAGCCTTCATTTTTACTGATAATTTCTTTTGCATCGATTGAGCAAGTGTTTATTCAGGGCACAGTCCTGCCACAGGCACTGGGAGGGATGTGGGAATGCATGGGGCCACCTCTTTTTAAAAGGTGCTAATTGGATTTTTCCCACATAAAACCCCCTATAGCATTTTATTTCCTAACTCTGCTTCTCATAGTCAACTTCATTTGCCCATTTAATGCAATTTGCTCCTGATGATAAGATTCTATTAAGTGATTATTAAGATATTCTGAGTTACTTCAGCCAAGTATGTCTGTAATCATTACCTACCTCCCGGGGGTGGTGCGAGGTGTAATTAGTTAAAGCTCATGGTTACCTCCCAACCTCCAGAACTGCAAGATGAGACCACTTCCACACCGCCCATCGTGAGGCCCAAATTTAGTCTAGCAGCCAGCCCAGTGCAGCTTCCGGTGTTTACCTGACTCCCACAGATGGGAGTCTGATGAGAGCCGGGCTTGGGTCTGTAGAAATAGGCATTGTGCTGGAAGTTCCCTGTCTCTATCAAGGTATATCCCTAAGGGTTGATTTCCTTTGGTTTCTAAACCACATTATTTAATAATCCTAATCTGGGCAGCACCTGTGGCTCAGAGAAGTAGGGTGCCCGGCCCTATATACCGGAGGTAGTGGGTTCAAACCCGGCCCTGGCCAAAAACTGCAAAAAAAAAAAAAAATATATATATATATATATATATAATAAAAATCCTAATATTAGTGTTAATAAAACACACAGGTGGCCCTTATGGCTCAAAGGAGTAGGGTGCAGGCCCCATACGCTGAAGGTGGCAGGTTCAAACCTAGCCCCAGCCAAAAATTGCAAAAAAAAAAAAGAAGAAAAAAGAAAAAAAGAAAACAAACACAGAAGACGTCCACTAAGAATTGAGACAGGCTGAAGCCAATCAACTTAGCACCATCCTCAAACATCTTATTCTTTTATTTTTTCAGAAATATTTACCCAACTCTTCCTGTATATGAAGCACTAGGATCTGTAGCCACAAAGTGGAAAAAGAAAGTAACCGCCCTCAAGGGATTTATAATCAGTATATTTAATTGACATATAAACCACATAAATGGTAAGTTTTGATAAACCTTTCATAAACATATTCAAAAACCTACCTATTACCGGAATGTGGCCGGGTGGGGGAGAGCAAGCAAACCTCCAGGTGATTTAAATATTCCCTGATGGAAGAACTCAAACCAAAGGCCAAAGGCCCTGGGGCTCCTGGGCTCTGCTTTCTCTCTGGGAGCTAGTTCGAGTCCAGGGAAGAGGAGGAGCATTAATGAGGAGAGGGAGGTACTCTAGTTCAGGACTCACAGAGACCACAGTGAGAAGAGGCATCAGGTGCAAAACTGGGAAAAAGAAATAAGAATTCACGAGGCATCGCAGTACAGGAACATTTAGTATGAAAGCAAACAGCTTTATAAACCCCAGTAGCTCCTGAGGGTGTCCCTGCCTTACGGTACAATGCAATAATTTATTTCCATAATGACCGAAGTAAGAAAAGTTTACAGCATGGCTGCCAAATTGGGGAATAGGTAATAGAGAGTAATTTCTATTAAAAAATATTTCTAGTAGGGCAGTGCCTGTAGCTCAGCAGGTAGGGCGCCAGCCACATACACCCAGGCTGATGGGTTCAAACCTGGCCTGGGCCAGAGAAACAGCAATGCCAACTGCAACAAAAAAATAGCCAGGCATTGTGGAGGGTGCCTGTAGTCCCAGCTACTTGGGAGGCTGAGGCAAGAGAATTGCTTAAGTCCAAGAGTTTGAGGTTGCTGTGAGCTGTGAAGCCATGGTACTCTACCCAGGGCGACATAGTAAGACTCTGCCTCAAAATAAATAAATAAATAAATAAATTCAGGTGGTGCCTGTGGCTCAAAGGAGTGGGGTGCTGGCCCCATATACCAGAGGTGGCAGGTTCAAACCCAGCCTGACCAAAAACTGCAACAACAACAAAAAAATTCTAGTAATTTGAATCGGTTCTTAAAATGATTTAAATCAGGCTTTTTTTTTTTTTTTTTGAAACACTGTCTTGCTCTGTTGCCCTGGGTAGAGTGCAGTGGTGTCATACCTCACAGCAACCTCAAACTCTTGAGCTCAAGCAATCCTCTTACCTCAGCCTCCTGAGTTAGCTGGGACTATAGGCACCCACCACAACGCCCAGCTAGTTTTTCTATTTTTAGTAGAGATGGGCTCTTGATCTTGCTCAGATGGTCTCCAACTCTGGAACTCAAGTAATCCTCCTGCCTCGGCCTCCCAGAGTGTAGTGCTAGGATCACATTTGAGAGCCACCAGGCCTAGCCTAGATCAGTTCTTAAAGTAACTCCTCAGTATAAGACTAGGCAAATTCTAGTTCAAAGAAAGGAGTGCTTTCTAGCAATTGTAGCCTCCGTTATGTGGATTTGGTAACCTTGAGAGGTGGTGGTTTCCTATGGCTTAGAGGAGTTTAAGGAAAGCACAGACAGCCACCTATGAGGAAGCTGCAGAGGAACTTCAAATGTCTACCTGCGGGTCAAATCCAGCCTGCCACAAATTTTGCACAGCCCAAGAGCTAAAAATCGTTTACACATTTACAAAAAAAAATTTTTTTTTGAGACAGAGCCTCAAGCTATCCCCCTGGGTAGAGCGATATGGCATCACAGCTCACAGCAACCTCCAACTCCTGGGCTCAAGCGAGGCTCCTGCCTCCGCCTCCCAAGTAGCTGGGACCACAGGTGCCTGCCACAACGCCTGGCCATTTTTTGGTTGCAGCCATCATTGTTGTCTGGCAGGCCTGGGCTGGGGATTCAAACCCACCATCTTAGGTGTACGTGGCTGGCGCCTTAGCTGATTGAGCCACAGGCGCCGAGCCTATACATTTTAAATATAAATTGTAAAATGTAAAGAAAGCTTTTCAGGACAGTTGCTCAATTTTGCCTCTACCCACAAAACCTAAAGTGTCAACTATCTGGTCCTTTACATAAAAAGTTTGCCAATCTCTGCTCTAAAGCATTGTTGATGTTCCCAACTCTGAGGTTGCAGGATCTGAGGCACACTCACCTCATTTCTGATGAAGCCTTACTCCAGATGATCCTGTATCAAACCTGCGTCATTTCCCGGGTGGAGGGTCCCTTGAGGAGATACTGACAGTATTTGGAAGTCACCCTTGATCTAGTGAAAGATGATGCTTGTTGGGAAATCCAAATGCCAGATTTCCAACTTCTTTTTCTCATTCTTACATATTAAATTTTACCCTTTCAGAGTTTATTTATTGACTGAAAGACCACTCTCCACACTTCACTAGGCAAACAAGAGAAATGACAAATTTTAAACCCCCAACATTTCTGGGGTTATCCTGCAAAGACAGGCCAATAAATATGGGACCATTCTTTGGGGTTCCACCAGGGAAGGTGGCAGAGGTAAAGGCCACCTTCTCTTGGTGGTGGACTCAAGGGCAGGGACCACCATGTTAATTTTACCCTAGCAGAGAAATTCCCTTAGGAAAACAAACATACTCAAAACCTACTTTTTTTCTCCTTTTTTCCCCTCCAAGTCTAGGGGAGAAAACAGCTTAGAGCAGTGTTTTTGAACCTTTTTTACCTTGGGGCACACTTGAACCTATAGTTAAACTACCGTGGCACACTTAAATTACGTTCATAAAAAAAAAAAAAAAAAACAAGTTAAAAAAAATATACTGACTGTGCTTTGAACTTCTTTGGAAAATAAATTAATTAATGATCTTTAACAATTTTCGAGGCATACCTAAGATCCTTTCATGGCACCGGTTGAAAATCCCTGGCTTAGCGCCAACCATCCCCACCTGTTCTGCCTTTGCTGAGGGATTAGCAGCCCTTGAAAGGCCTTGGTCTCCAGGCAGGAAGAAAAAGGCTGGTCTTGTGGCCGCCATGGGCATGGGGTGGTGAACTCAGCAATGTCAGTGTGATCCTTGGGTCTCTGTCAGAAGGAGAAACCAAGTCAGAAGGTAACCCTACATGGCCCAGCTAATCTTAGCTTAAGGTAATACATTCCATGGCTCAAGCCAAGAGAACAACGGTGTTGAGAGGATTTCATCATCTGTAACTATGTGTTTCAAGTTGGTTTTAAAAATATATGTCTGTGTAGGGCAGCGCCCACACAGTGGGGAGTCTGTGTGGCTCCAAGGAGTAAGGCGCTGGCCCCACATGCTGGAGGTGGTGGGTTCAACCCCAGCCCTGGCCAAACACTAAAATATATATATATATATATATATATATGTCTGTGTGTCTGTGTGTGTGTTCCCAGCACCAGTGTGCCTAGACACAGGCAGGGCTCTGCAGACAGCACTGGGCAGGCTGTGACATTCAGAACTACACGAGGTTAAGTCTATTTTAATTGCTTCAAGGAATTACACATGTTCTCCAGTGCACACACACTGTCCCCAGCTCAGGGCTGGGTGACTCCTGCCTCTGTGTCCCACTCTGCTGTCTGTCAGATCACCGGGGGTCAGAGCAAAGGTTACTGCACAAAAAAGAGCCCAACTCCTGCCATAAGCCCCATGTGGATCCTCCCAGTCTTCCATTTCGGAAACTTCAAGTGAAAAAAGATGTGGTCAGGTCACATGTCACTAAACTTTCATTTTGTGACCCAAGTCACTACTGAAAACACCATTTTCGCCTGCTCTGGCTGCTTTCACCTTGACCGTTTTTTGTCAGCATCTGTGAGAGGGTAGAAATGTCCAAATGCCATTAGGAGATAAACTGTGATTGGGAACCTGTGGTTTCCGTTCTGTGTCTCAGTGTCCCTGTCCCTTGCTCTCCCTCCCCTCCGCCTCACCCCTCTGCTCTGCCTTCCCCTGGTCTGGCCTCCCCGGGAATCTCTCTCTCCACCCAGAGCAGGCACAGGACCACGTGTGCGGTAACTGACAACCTGGGTGTGCACATTCCTCTGCCACAGACTTGGGTCTTGTCTCTCAGCCTCTTCCCTCCCCTCCTTCATGGCCACGTTTCACAACTAGAATTCAGTGCAGAGTGAGGGAGCCGGGATGCAGCAGGTGGCTGCGGGGGGTACCTTCCCAGGACGCCCGTACCTGGACGGAAAGAACCTGAGCGCCATATGGCTGCTGCGGCCTTGCCAGCAGGAGGGACGCCTTGTCCTATTGGTAGCTTTGTTTTGAAAGGGGAACAAAAGTAATACACCCCCACGATTCCTTCCCCAGAGATCTGGGCAGAGCTGGCAGCCCTAGGGTGGCTTGGAGTGGCCCAGTTGTTCCCTGCACACGGCTGGGTATTGTAGGAGGCCTGGTCTTGGCCACCAGACCGAGTAAGTCTGATTAATCGCCAGTGGTAAATACAGCTCCTATTGCTTTTGTCATATTTAATCAGCATATGAGCTCTTCCCTAAAATGATCATGTTTCCCTATAAAAATTCAAATATTTGTTTTCACACAAGCCAAAAGCTTTGTGCAAAGTGGTTTGGAGTGATGCATGCCCCACCACGCTGACCAGTGGGTGCGTTGGCCTGGAGGGGAAGGCTGAGGTGGGAATGGGGTAGAGGGGAGGGAGGCAGCAGGACGATCTCACTGCTCTCCAGGAAGAGAGGGAAAGAAGAAGGAGCCTCCAGAAATGCATTGCCACCAGCCAGGTGTGTTTCTCTTATAGAAAGCTACACGCTCTGTCACTGCCTTCCAGCTCAGAAGGGGAGGCTACGTGGGAGGTATGTGGGAAATCTCTGCACCTTCTGCTCAGTTTTGCTGTGAACCTCACAGTGCTCTAGAAAATAAAGTCTATTAATTTAATAAAGTAAAACAATCTATCCAAGGCAGTATCATGACAGTGCTTGATATTATTTATTGCTGGTCTCTATTTTCTGCTTTTTATGTATTGCTTTTAATATTAGAAAAAAATAGCTTTATTTGGAAAAAGAAGCAAAACCTTTGTCTTAGGAGTCTCGGGCTAAAGAGTGTATTAGTTGGAAGGAAAAATAAACCAAAACAATACCAAGTATTGCATTTTAAAGTAAAGTGAATGCCCTGGGTCAGGCACCCTTCTGAGTATTTTATGTGCATTAACTGTGTAATCCTTATGACCACAGTATTGAATAGGCACTATTATTAACCTTTTTCACAGGAAGAAAACCCACTAACATAAATGATTTTACTTAAATGGTGTGTATAGTACACAGATGAATAAATAAACATAAAATACAATTTACGACAATTTCGGGATGCCAGCATGTAACTGACAACTGGGTTCTGAGGTGCCAGCAAGGTTAAAAAAGTCCTCCTGAATGACAACACCTGCCTTATTGGGTTTGCAAGGAGTGAACGAGATCTAGAACTTTCAGGCAGTAAGATGAAACTTGGCTCTAAGACGAGACTCTGAGTGATACTTATTCCCTTCACTACCTGGCCAGTTCCTCCCCACACCTTTCTTTGCCACCCTTCGGGGGCGAATGGTAGCATCTCAGACTTCAGCTGCAGTGTCTGCAAATACTGACACATGGTGATTGATTAGTGATGTCTGCTGCAGTTGCAGGAGTGGGTGACAACATGCATCCCCCTTTTCCCAAAATTTCACTGGACACTTCCAAATGGCACATACTTTCTTGTGATTGTTAATATGATCTTGTCTCTGATTTTTTTCTGTCAGTATAATAAGCTCTTGGTTGCTATAAGCCAGTTTTTCAGCTGTCAGCCTTTTCAATGACGTCCTTTACATTTGGCCTATAGATTCTCAGAGGCTTCCACTTGTATGAAAGTTCCCATAGCTCTGGCTAAATAATAAGAAAAAAATCTTCTTTAAAAAAAGCAGCTATATTAAATGCCTTCCACTGATATTGAAAATCATGATGGTATTAGTATTTGGAATTTTTGTTTTTAATGCTCTCAGCTTCAAATGCTGCAGACTGTGTGGCTAATCCTGCCTAATGCTGTCTTCTACATTTAATTAATACGGTGTCCTGGATGCTTAACAATGAAGCACAGTCTGATTTCCATCCAGCTATTTGGAAAGCAAAATGCTTTTGCAAAAGACGAAATAGACTTCTTCACATCCTTGACTGTGTGCCCATAGTAAGGAGATTTGAGCCTGAAGCTCAAGCCAGGTCCTCTGGCCCTGTACAGACAATTCCTAATGAAATTTCTAATGCAAGTCAGACAGCCACACAGTGACCAGCGATCAAAATCAACTCAGGTAAAACAAGGAAACCTCCTGAGTTGAGGCTGAAAGCAGGTTTTATTCACTCTGGGTATTTTTTCACCTTCTCCATAGGGTCTAAAAGCGATTATGTTCGTAATCAGGGAACACTGCAAAGGAATGCAATCCTCATAAAGCTCAGCAGGTTTCTCTGACCGGAAACAGCCCTCCTAGCACCAGGGGCCTCTTGGGATGTCTCCACTGCCAAGGGACAGGGGAGGGGACCAGAACAGAACCTGGATGCCAGCGCTCTGCTGGCAGGGAGGCAGCTGCCATTTGAACTAATGCTTTTTAAAATCTTCTGCTGGGGCAAAGGTTGGGGAAATGCTAATGGATGTAATGAATCAAGCATCCCAAGGAAGGGAGCGAGAAGTCCCATTGGCTGGGTCGTTAAAACTACAGCAAGGAAAGCTCTTTGGAGGGGAAACACAGTGGGGCATTAGATTGTGGCCCAGGTGCCCTGGGAAGGCCTCAGGGAGGTGAGGACAGTTTGCGTCTATAGAGGGCAGCGGAGGGGAGCAGGGAGAGCCCGGGGGTGGGGTGGGGCTGCGTCCTCAGCCAGACCCTCTCCCTGCCTGTGTCCATGTCCCCTGACTGTCTCAGCCTTGTCTGTGGGCATGTGACTGGGCACCTGCACCCAGCTTGACCCCTGACTTAGTTTCCCATTGCCACGGCAACAAACCGCCACATACTGAGTGGCTTAAAACAAAACACATTTGTTCTCTTATAGTCTGGAGATCAGAAGTCCAAAAGGGGTCTTATTTGGCTAAAATCCCTCTGTTGGCAGGGTCTTATCCCTTCTGGAGACCATCACCTACATCCCCTGGCTCACGGCTCCTCACACCTTCAAAGTCAATAGTGTAGCATCTGAAGATTTCTTTCTGTGCCCCCCCTCCCTTTGTAACAACTCCTCTGATTTTACTGGGTCCACTTGTATAATCCAGGATAATCTCCCTATTTTAAAAACATTCACTTACTCACAGCTGCAAACCCCCTGTTGTTATGTAAGGTAATGTATTCACAAGTTCCAGGGATTAAGAACTGGATGTCTTTGGCCTTTGGGGGTCATTATTCTGCCTGCCACATCCCTGGCCAGTCTAACCTCAGTTGCCAGAGTGCTACACACTGCCCCAGGGACTCGGGCTCAGGGTCAGGGTGAAGGTGAGTTAGATGCGGCCCAAGACAGCCTCACGGACGTTTCTTTATTCTCCTTTCATCTACTGCTCCTACCTGGTTTGTGAGAGGTAACTCCAGGGACAGCGTCCCACTTCTGCCACCTCTGGATGGACAATTCACCTGGAGCTCAGACCCCGATCTGCCCATGCCCATGAGTCTGGGCACTCCAGGGCGTCACTCTTCCCTTCTACACCTCAAGTTTGGTTCCTCACTAGCACTTGACAGATGTCGCTAGTTAATAAGCCATTTTCCCATCTGCTCTTCCTCACCCCCTCACTTGCAGCAGCCCTTGAATTACCATGACACAAAGGGCCATACCCTGTTGGAAATTAAACTGCGTTTTCCAGGAAAAACAGTGTCCATAGTCATGGAGCAAAATCGCTGAAATTGTACTATGTGAGGGTCGCCCTTCACCTTGAACTTTATTTCTACAGGAAAAATGCTCTTGAACAGCAGGCATTCATCAGCCGGCTCGGTCTGGATGGTAGTTTTCCAGCCGCTGTGCTGAACCTGCCTCCATCACCAGGCCCGTACTCGTGCCTCTGGGCTCGGGCTGCTAAATCGCTCCCTCCTAGGAGTTTCACCATTTCAGTGGTAGCCTCAGCCTTCACCATGCTGTGAGACACTGCGTGTGCCTCTTTGCCTCACGGAAAGAATTCACAACCTTGGGACCTCAATGGAAGGCTAATGGGAAGATCGGGGACGTGCAAGGAATGATTTAGTTGTTAAACTTGATGTTGTCTTGAATAGCAAATGAGAAAAGTATCTGGTGGTAAATAAAGGTGGCGGCTCAAGATCAGACATTTCTGAATTTTAATCCTAATTTTGCTATTTCCAACTGTTTGACTTGGGCAAATCGAAGCATAACTTCCTCGTGCCTCAGCTTCTCCGTCTGGGAAAGGGAGGTAAAAAGAGGGCTGTGGTAAAGACGAGTGTCACCTACCCCGCAGTCAGGCCCAAACCCATCCTCCCGCCTGGAACACAGCAACACACAATCTTCCACGCGTCCCCTCCTTTGTGGCTAGGAATGGCCATGCCACCCCGTTCTAGCCTGTGGCCTGGAGGTGGGAGTCTGCTGTGTAACACGGGGAAATAGTTTCCTTTCTAGGATCGTAATAAGCATAGGAGGAGATTCCTCTTTCTCCTACTTTTCTCTCTTTTTGCTTTGGGTGTTGTCTTATAAGAATTTGATATTCGGGGCTGCGATAACCATGTCACCCTGAAGGGGAAGCCAAGACAAGGCAGAGACGCCCACCTCTGCCCTGGCTACTCACCTCTCTTTAGGGGAGAAGATTAAATGACTCTATGGTTTAGGCCGCTGTCAGCCGAGTGTTCCAGTTTCTCTGACTTAGCATGTTCCAATCTAACCAATACAGATTCCTAGCTCAGGGCCATTATAAAGATTAACTGAGTCAGTGCATGTGCAGTGCCTGGCACAGAGCTGTCACTCCATAAATGGTGGCCTATAATTGTTATTCTTAATATCCCAGGACAATGAAGGTCTGCTATGACTTGCTTTAACTTCCTGCTTTTCGTCAAGTCTAGATCACCAATTTATGGCTGTGCTGGGAAGTGAGGTGAAGTCTCCTGTGGTCAACTGCATTTGTCAAGTAGTTTATATCCTCATTTGGGGCCTTAGAACATGAGTTTCTCAAACCCAGAGGCTGCTCCTTATACAACCGTGAGCTCCAGGCCTGGCACATACAGTGCCTTCAGTAGGGGTTGGTGGTGGGTGGCTGGGTGGCTGGATGAATGGGTGGGACAGATGGATGAGTGAACTAACCTCAAAGCCTTTGTGGAGTCCCTTCTCACTCAGTGTCAGGGCTGGTGGCTTTTTTTTTATGTACCACACACACACAAAATGAAAAATGAAATCAGACTTGTGGGAAACCAGCACTTCTGACCTTAAAACACCAACCAACGTTGTTTTATGGGTCTACTCAGGGCAGTTTCTACCTGGGCAAAGACACAATTCAGTGACCTCCCAGCCTGGCAGGAGCCAGCCTGTCTATCGCCTTAATGAAATGTCTACATATGCTGTGAGGCTTTTATAAAATGAGACCTTTTCTTTTCCCAAGAGGAAGGAGATGATTTACAAAGAGGAGTTTTAAGAAAATTGCTTATGGCAGGGGAAAAAAAGAGAGAGAGAGAGAGAAGTGATGATGATGTTTTTATTACACTATCAGGGCCAAAAAATTTGCTCCCAATAACCAACTTCTGTTGGGGCTTCTGCTAGACAAGTTAATCCAATTTCTGAGAGACTATTGTTATTCTCTTATTTACAAAAGGGACTGCTACATTTGGAAATGGAAGTTGAATCTAGGGTTAAGGTCAGTGCAAGATACTTGTACATGCTTGCTCTTCCCTGAACGGCCCCATGTCTCTCATCTATGCAAATGAGCCATGCTGTGCTTGAAGGTAGGTGGTCTAGGCCGAATGAGACCCAGCACGCTGTCACCAGGAACTCAACTTCTCTCATCTTGCTCATTTTTAGCATGTGATTTCAATTCCCAAGTCTGCTTCATGCTTCAGATACAGCTGCAGTAACTCCAGCCATTAAGCCTGCCTCCCAGATGGGAAGGAAAAAAAGGGAGGAAGGGAGGGCGGTGCCTGCGGCTCAAAGGAGTAGGGCACCAGCTCCATATGCCGAAGGTTGCAGGTTCAAACCCAGCCCTGGCCATGTTGTAAGCTCCTGTTCCCCCTGGGTCCCCCTGCCTTCTCCTATTCCCCTGCCCTACGGGCAACCTCTTGCCCTCTCCTGTTCCCTGGCTCCTCTGCACTACGGGCCTTCCCAGCCACATTCCCATGCTCTCCAGAATTCAAAGAGGCACGGAAAGTCCCAAGTTTCACAAAACCCCCAAGTTGTCAGTAGATGAACAATGGTGGAAAACTCACCAAGGCTTGATTAATTACTGTTGTATAACCATAACCATTGTGATTTTAGATGTATCCATTAATCAATTACTGTTATATAATCATAACCATTGTGATTTGAAACGTATCCATTAACAACCAAGCTGTAACCCTGCCAATGGCAACGTTCCTCATCTCCCCCTTACTTGCTTAAGCTACGAAGAGAAAAAAAGGTATAAAAGACAAAAAAAACCCAGCACTTAGGGGCCGCTTGTCTTAGAACAATGCCCCCTGCGCAGGTGTGAATAAATCACCAATTAATAGCATCTGAGTGGGTCTGAGTTTATTTTTTCATAACTCCAAGGTTATTTCAGCCAAAAAATGCAAAAAAAAAAAAAAAGGGAGGAGGGGAAGAGAAAAAGATTATGTTCCAAATAGTCTTCTCTCTTTAAAGAGCCTTCCCAGAAGTTCCATTCGACAACACACATTTATGTTTTATTGTCCAGAAATTAGTCTACGGGAATATGTCCCTACCATGTGTAAACTAGCCCACTAGTAAGGAAGTAAGGAAAGAAGAATGGATAGAGAATGGATAGAAAAATGGATATTGAATAGAAGCAACCATCTGCCCTGCCCTCTCTCTCTCTCTCTTTTTTTTTTTTTGGAGAGACAAGGTCTTGCTCTGTCCCTCAAGCTGGACTGCAGTGGTGTGATCATAGCTCACTGAGCCTTGAACTTCTGTCTGCCCCATCTTTATTCAATTTGCCCTGTTTTACCTCCAAGATCCATCTAAATGTGACCTCTGATTGTTTGGGTTTGGTTTCTCCAGAGATCAATGTTTTGCTGTTAATGTCTATCATCTATTTCCTGTATGGCTTGGCCATTCATGGCATTGTTAGTGATGTGGTTTAACAGACAGACCCAGCAACTCCCCCCAGCTAAGCCTCACTCTCACCTAAAACAGAAGCCTCCTGCCTCCAGGGGAGACTGCTATTAATTTGCCAACACCATCAAAGACACAATGTAGAAAAAGGCAACCTGTTAATTGAGCCTTTGCAGTGCCCCATTGAACCTTGCCAACCTCTATTTCTATGAGGTAAGTACCATTATTAACTCCCACTTTGTGATGAGGAAATCAAGGATCCAAGAAGTTAAGTTGCCCCAAATCATACAGCTATGAGGAAGTTTTAAACTTCAGTACGTTTTAGTTTAGAGCTTTTCTTACTATACGGTGTGTTTTAGTAAGTTTTGGGTTGTCTCTAGAAAATGAGGCTAGGCCCAAACCAGAGCCCAGAAGGAGGGGGGTCCTCCCAGAACACACCAGCCCAGACCTGGTGAGGGTCACTCATTTCAGACACTGCTGTTTGCCCTGGCCAGTCTGCAAGACAAGCGGGAGGGGCAGTGGAAAGTTCCCTGTTGGTCTGGTGCACAGCCTTGCTGGTGCTGACTTCTCTCCCAGAGTGCCACATGTAATGAGTGACAATATTTGTATGGCCTGGGCCTAACAGAGGCTGAGGGCGCCACACCTTGGCTGACCCCTGGCCTTTATTTCTTGCCATCCCTTCGACCAGGAAAGCTGATGTCCTTTTCCTTTTCCGGAGTCCAATCCAGGACAGCACATTGCATTTAGTTGTCAAGTGTGTGACATCTCCTCCCATCTGAGACATGCTGGGTCTGTCCCAGTCTTTCCCGACCCCGACACTTTTGAAGAGTACTGCCAGGGGGGTTGTAGCATGCCTCTCAAATTGGGTTTATCTGATGTTTTCTCATGGTTTGCTTAAGCTCATACATTAGTGGCAGGATGTCATAAAATGATGATCCCAGCCCATCGTCACATCAGGGTACGAGATGCCGATGTGTCTTATTCCTGGTGATTTCACATTGTCAATTGGGTAAGTTGACAGGTGACTTGACTACCTGCTGAGTCTTCCCACCATAAAGTCATTGTTTTCCCTTCATAATTAATGTCTCAGGGAAGATACTTTGAGGCTATCCAAATATCTCCCTTCAACCTCTGCACCCTTCTGTGGATCTTGCCCCTGATACTTTACAGGTGATTTTATGTGGCCCTCGTTGCTCATTGTAATACTTCTGTAGGAAGACTTGTCCCATCTCTCCCATTTATCTATTCAGTTATTTATGTCAGTATTGACTGTGGGTATTTATTCTATTCTATGGACTATAATCTAATACTATCATTTACTTTTGCTCTGGCCATTGGAAGCTCTTTCAGATAACCTCCCCATAACCTTTCAACACTCTGTCATCCATTTGGGACACTTTCTTACGTTTTGGTATCACCAAAGTCTTCAGGTTTTAGTTGGTCAGAATCCAAGGCAAACATACTTGGCAACATGGTGGTCTGATGGACTGAGATTGACCCAGCAGTAGGAGACCTGGTTTTTAGTCCCAGCTAGAGCACTAGAGTTTTCATCGTTTGTTTACACCAGGCAAGAGCTTTCATCTCTCTGAGCTTTACTTTCCTGGCTTTGAGAGGATACAGAGGACTAGGTGACCTCTAAGGCCCTATTCTGCTTTGAAATCCTTGGAAGCTTTAAATTCCTTTCCGGAATTTCACCGAGCGCCTTGGGCCAGCGTGTCTCATTGGTAGAGC
Source organism: Galagoides demidoff (assembly GCA_963574575.1). Lineage (NCBI taxonomy): Eukaryota > Metazoa > Chordata > Mammalia > Primates > Galagidae > Galagoides > Galagoides demidoff. The sequence goes on from CAUYQV010112661.1 coordinate 25,843, forward strand.
ACTCGCGCCACCTAGTGGCTAGATTAGAGGCCCTCTTTCTCCCAAAGATGCCGTCTGCTCCTAGGTCCGCCTCAACTCAGCAAGAGAACAAAGCCATCTCAGCCCTTCCTCAGCAGACCTGCGGCAAGCTGCCAGATCTGGGAGAAACACATGTTTAATTCATGTCCTAGAAATATATGCTGTGTGAACACGCTACCACTTCCTATGGCAAAGGCCTTAGCACGGTGGGCATGTGGTTACAAAGCCAGGCTCCTGATGTCAACAACACCCAGCAAGGGGCCCTGGTGAACGCATCCCAGGTTACCCCCTGTGTGCTAATCTGTTACATGCTGGTCCCTGATGCATTCGGCCACAGCCCTGTTAACACTGGGGATATATGCAGGGCTTCCATAACCTGCCTCCAGGCTCTCTTGCCTATCTGGGGGAATCCTTCATCAGACGGAAGGTCCTTCTAAGTTTCTCCTTTCCCTGACATTCAAATCTTAAATGAAACCCCCTTCTGATGCCTGTCTGACCCTCAGGGTTTTGCATCCTGGAATTTGTTAAATGTCATTAATGATCCCAGAATCACAGCTGACTACCTGGCCGTGCCTTCCTGCTCTCATGTGACTGCTGAAAATCTGGGTCAGAAGTTCTGTGTCTTCTGCCTTTACTTTCTTATTTCTTTCTTCTTCTTCTTCTTTTTTAGAGATAGAGTCTCACTTTATCAGCCTCCATAGAGTGCTGTCACATCACAGCTCACAGCAATCTCCAACACCTGGGCTTAGGTGATTCTCTTGCCTCAGCCTCCCGAATAGCTGGGACTACAGGTGCCAGCCACAACACCCGGCTATTCTGTTGTTGTTGTTGTTGTTGCAGTTTGGCCAGGGCCCAGTTTGAACCTGCCACCCTGGTATATGGGGCCAGCACCCTCCTCACTGAGCCACAGGCACTGCCCCTGCCTTTACTTTCTATGTCCTGGTGAGGCGACTACAGATAGTATTATTGGTGTCCTTCGTACAGACAAGAAAACCAAAGTTTAAAAGCAGGTGAGGTGACTCCCCAGCAATGCAAACAGGGAGGTGGAGATACAATAAGGCAGAGAAATTCTGACTCTCTTGTTCAGCCATGCAGTGTTTGAGAATGGGTTCTCTTATGGTCTCAATGGAGGGTCATTGGTTCATTAATTTTCACCAGGAACAGTATTGAAAACTACTAATTGCCTGTGCTTTAAAGAGCAGTGTGAGGGTTTTATCCTTGCCAAGCAAGACAATGAATGTCAGTGGGTGGAGGGAGCCTGGACTGGGAAGCAGAGAGCCTGGGCTCTCATTTAACCAGGTCTCCACCAAGCTGTGGCCTCATCTGGGAAGAAAGGGACAGAATGAGGGCCCTTCCTTTCCCAGAGCTCCATATATATAAAAAGAAAGGACATTTTGGGTGTATTTTAGTCTCTTTAACATTGGCTCTATCCAAATAAAACAACCAAATGGGTACATTTTTTGTCCCACTATTACCTAGGAAATAGTATCATTCACTTGGCCAGTTGAGATTGTTCAGGTAGGTTTATCGTTTTATTGATTTTTAACCTCTTCTCTTTTTTGTCTCAAATGGCTTGTTCTTGGTAGAGAATTTCATTTCCAGGTGATAAATTCCTTTAGGGCAGTGATGGCAAATCGTTTTCATCTTGACTGCCCTTCAAATCAGTGGGCAGTGGCTGTGAGGCCGTGTTCTGAGACTCCATGGGAGGGTGATGGATTAACCATCCATCCCACGTTAGCTCCTGGTGGGCAGGGGCTGAGAAACACGGAGGGCTCAGGCTGTGTCTAGGATAGCACTGCAGACCTGGAGAGCAGGCAGGGACCCTGTCGGGCTCACAGAGCTGCTCAGAAGCAGAGCAGGGGTCAGAATCCTGCCTCCCACTCAAGTCTCCCAGTTAATTCTGTGCAGTGGGAAATTAGGTGCTCAGAAGACATTTTCTGATGATGGTGGTGGTGGTGAGGATGGTGACATCAGGGCTGTGGCGGCAGGCTCTGTATATACCCTCAGATTTGTTCCTCCCTTTCTGAGGGATCGACAGGCTCAGCATTTGACAGGAGGTTGACCAGATAACATCAATACGTGTATCAAATGCTCCTGTCCCTCTAAAATATGCTTTTCTCCTCCTGGCCAGTCCCAATAGAAACTTCTAAGAGGTGCACCGTGAACAGCTGACAGGTGCAGGGGGAGAGGAGGACCCCAGGTCCAGGTGGGAGGATAGATGGGATAAGGAAGGAGGACAATAGGACTGGCCGTCTTTGCCTCACACAGGATGTCTGAATGAAAAACGATGGCTCCTGGCCTTTCAACTGGCAAAGGCACATTCCCAGAGAGGCTACTGTGGAGTGCTGCCACCCAGATGGGCTCGCTGTACTGTGAAGGAGCACTCTGTGTTCCCTGGCTAGAGTGATTGCTCAGCCCATCAGATCCCCCTGACTGCACACGAAGAGCCCTGACAGCATTCTCACAGGGTGCCCGGAGCTTCTGCCCCGAGCACATGCCTGAGCTTAGTTCCCACAGAGCAAGCTTGCCCGGGGCAGCCCATTCATCTTTCTCTCCTTCATCTGGGAGGCAGCGCGGCCTGCCCCAGCGGCTGCACGGAGCTCTCTCCATGCTGCCTGGGTAGAGAAGGCCCTGGAGCCTGAATGCCCTTTTTGTTTGAGATGAAATAAAATCTGCCCTTTTACAAAGCATCCAAGCTGCCAAGATCCCGGGTAGCAGGGGTGTGGCTGACTTGCTGCTAGGCAGGAATACCTCAAGCTCCCTGGGCTGTAAACCTGAGAGAGGGAAGGCCTGGGCCTGCCTCTCGCTGTGGACAAGATTCCTCTCCTGACACACACACATTTGTTTGCCTGGGCAGCCAGGTCAAGAGTGAGGAGCCTCAGAGCCAGAGGAGGAGCTCAGGATGCACCTTCCAGCCAATGGCGCAAGGCAAAGCCTTTCCATCTCCCCAGAGCCCTCCTTTCAGTAGGGAGGGAAGCTTGATGCACACCGAGCCCACCCTGCTCCCTCCTGGCTCTTTGAACTAACATAGTGATGCCCTTTACAGGTCCTGATTCTCGTGCACCAGATGCCTGATAACATGCTACTCCTGTGGCCAGGGGTCTGGCCTGTCCCTTGCATGGTTATGCCTGTCTTTGCTACCATCACCACACGTTCCTCTAGCAAGGAAGTGTGGAGGACAAGCTGTGAGACGGGAAGGGCCCTCACAGCCTGGGGAACATTCAGAGAATGAACCCCCGATTGCTTCTCCTGCAGAGACCCTTGAGATCCCTCCCTTCTTTCTCCTAGTCCTATGCTAACTAAGTTAAGTCGTAACCACTGAGCACACAGTCCTTCCTTTGCTTTGTTAACTATGCTGGGATCCTGGGAATCTCTCCCTTCTTGCTTCTCGTCATATGTTAGGGAAGTTGAGTAGGAACCATTAACAAGATGGTTTGTCTTTGTTCAAGTTATTTACATTTTCCTATTATACTGTAAGACCAAAACTATGTCTTTTGTTTATGCTATTTCCCCATGTTGTCTATGCTACCGCCCCCTGGACAACTCGTACAGATCCTATAAAATAAAGCTGCTTTTGTGCTTTGGTGCTAACTGCAGCCATCAGCTCAGTCAGACCTCCCGATCCCATCCTTTGTTTCTATCTCTTTTCTTATGCTGTATTTTTCTCAGTCCCCACCAACTCTGCTCTGGTTTGTTCCCTTCACCATGCTAGTTCGCGACAAGGAAACCCCTCGAGGCCAGAAGTCTGCCATACACAGACTGTTTATTTCCTCACCATCATTATGGCCAAAGGGTTATAAACTGAACCTAATTTGGGTCCTGAGGGCCCTTAAATCACCGTCAAAGGAGAACTTACTATAAACCAGCTGAGACCAGGGACTAAGTGTCTATCGCCCAGGACTCCACAGAGGACCCTGTCAAAGAAGGGAACATGCTCCTTTGTTCAGGTTAAGTTGAATTTCCACGGCTCAAGCCATCCTTGCCTTTAAGATCAAATAAGGTAATTTTTGCAAAGATTCCTAATCCAAGCTGTCGTGTCAAGTTTTTCTACACACCTGGCCACATTTCATGTTCAGATCTGCAGGCAGAATGGGGACTAAAGACCCCATTCTTGGCAGGGGAACATACCTCTAGAAAAAGGGGAAAATAAAAAGATGAGTGAGTTGGAACAAAGGAAAGTCAGCTAGTTTACCTTTAAACAGACTGCTGCTAAATTTCTTATCTGGGCAAGGTTCCTGCTTTTCCTGGAAGCCTGGCCTGTTGGGGATACAGCTCACAATCATCCCTGCTGGGTCTATAAACACTCAGAAGGAAAAATGGCCACAGAGGAAGGTGTGTGCAAGGCCTAGCAAGGAACATTAACTAGGCCGTCCTCTTCCTCTGCCTAGTTAATAGTCAAAGCAAATACCCATAGTGGAGATTTGTATTTGGCTGGGGCAGAGATCAAGGGAACAGCTCGAGCCGGCTTATATCCCTTATCACAGAGGAAGACCCTTTGTGGTGATGATGAAAGGAAAATTGCCCTCCAATTCTTTAGAGATTGACGCCAGTTGCATTTTACTCCACAGTGAACTAACAGAGATTGACATCCCCACAGGAATCTGAGTGTGTGACCACAGACAGGAGGCTGCCCCCCACACAAGGCTCAGGTTGTTGATTTCTCAAGACTGCTCTTGAGAGAGGATACCGGAGAGGGGCGAGGTCCGGGAGAACAGGTCTTCTCAGGGAGACCACGAGGATGCACCTGCAGGGCCCTCTCTATGGTGACTCAGCTCTTGGGAATTTATGGGCTTAACTCCCTGGAACTTGGAAATTTCTGAGTTCTGTGAAATCCTGTAGGTCTGTAGGGGCTGGAGTAGCATCTCCCGCTTGATTCAAACTGGCCAATGGGAAGGGTACCTGTGGGGTGGAACTTTTTGACTGTCAATAAAAAGGGGAAGACCAAGCCAGTGGGGGAGCACGGCCATTTGGAAATCTTCTAGGCTGTAAGCTCCCGGCCGATGAATAAAGCCCTTCCTCTTGTAACTATGGTGTTTGGGTGCTCTTTCTCTTTGTTGGGCCTCATCTTCCTGCAACACTCTGACCCTTGAAGTTAATGATTATAGAAACAATAGGAGCTGACATGCTTGCTCAGAGAAGCTGCTGATGTATTTGTTCTCTTCCTCAGCTTACCCTCTGGGCTAATGAGCAAATAGAATAAAATAAAAGCTGAGTGGAACTGACACTTGGAGCCACTTGCTGGAACCCCACAAACAGTCCTCTGTGCTCCCACCTTTGAAAATTTCATTCTGTGTCTCTTATCTGTTTGTCTCTCATCCTTTATAACTTTACATTTCTTTAGTCGACCATTGCCCAGATCCACAGATCTTAACAGACTTTGCCCCTGGGACAGAAGCCCATGAGATCCATTGTGTGTTTCTCTGCATTTTATTGATGGGGCAGAGGCTTTTCCTGTGCATAAATACACTCCCTGCCACCCTTGGGAGGAAGGTCCTCAGGTAAGTGATCATGCAATGGACAAACATATTTAGCATCTACTAAGTTTCAGGCACTGTGCTGGGCTCAGCATCCTCCTTAGGCCTTAAGAGGCCTTCAGATATGAAAAAAAAAGTATGAAATAACACAGGTGCTATGTTAAAAATATTGTGTTCCTGGGGAGTAGAATAGGGAGGAGTATTTGCTCTGTTGGAGAGAGTTGAATTAGGGGAGGGGGTGTTGTAGGACAGCTTCCCAACATCTGGACTTGTTTGGGGAATGAAAGTTAAAACACTGAGCTCGTACATAGACACTTAGATTTACGTGCCAGGCTTCAGGTTGTCTGCCTGGTGGGGAGCAGCCTCTGGGGGAGGGGTTGAGTTCTATGAGCTCCCGGGGGGATGGGCAGGACCAGAAGTTGTCAGCATCTCCCTTTCCACAGGAGGAGCTATATTTGTGTGTGTGAGACTACAGCTGCCCAAGCTAGGCCACTCCTTCTGGGGCACAACCCTACCCAGGAAACTCCAAATAGAGGTTTTCTTCAATAAGAGCTATGTTTCTCTAAGAAACACTCCAAGTTGGAGCAAAAAAAAAGAAAGAAAGAAAAAAGGAGAAACAACCCACAACCCTTACATAGCCAGAGATCTGAATGCTATCCAGGAAATCCAGCTGAACCTGTCCAGTGAGGCCACAGACCGTGCTTGTCCATAAAGGGGCTGAAGGAACTTTTCCTGTGCACGCACCTGCGGACACAGCCACATCGTCCCGACCATTTCCAGAATCCATCATTTGGGTTCTACAGCTCGTAATGATGCACCTCCCTGCCTGGCTTATCCAATACAGTCGCTGTCACAGTTAACTGACTCAGCACACACTAACATGGCAATGACGCCTACATCATAACAATAATTCATGGCAAAGGACGCAGGTGGCTTCAACTTGTCTTGCTTATTTCACTGCTCCTCTGGAAACAGAGAAAGGAAATTTTAACATGCATGATCCCAATTGCTGAGTCATGCTATGGAACATGCTTTTATTTCTGCTACTTTTTATTTTATTTTTTTCCTTTCTTTCTTTATTTATTTTTAAGAGACAGAGTCTCATTTTGTCACCCTCAGTAGAGTACTGTGGTGTCATAGTTCACAGCCACCTCCAACTTCTGGGCTTAGGTGATTCTCTTGCCTCAGCCTCCCAAGTAGCTGGGATCACAGGTGCTTGCCACAACACCCAGCTATTTTTTGTTGCAGTTTGTCTGGGGCCAGGTTTGAACCTACCACCCTCGGTATATGGGTCCAGAGCCCTATTCACTGAGCCACAGTTGCCACCCTGCTACTTTTTATTTTATTTATTTTTTACCTCTTGCTCGATATAGGCTTTAGGAAACCACACATCTGCTCATTGCAACCTCTGAAGGAGCTTGGAATTTCCAAGCCTTACATTTTGGAGAGACTCCATGGCCTTCAGAATGGTCTCTACATCAGTCTCCAGTGGTGGCTCTGAGGTGCTTATGTGTAACTCACATTACCCCATGTCTGAGTCACCCTCCATCTGGGTCTTAATGGGATATGTGAGACCAGGAGCCTTGGCGAGGCAGTTCCAGAATGTTTACTGTTTACTGACCCTTGGTCACTCTGGTCTTTGCCAGGTAGTAAAGGGGCAGATGTTTGTCCATGCAGCTGCCCCACTTCTGTCTACCAGGCGCCATCCATGGCAGCCGGGTAGGGCCAGATGCAAAACTCACTTCTGCTCTGACTTATGGGAAATCATGAGATAAGCTGTGAGCTGCCACTGAAAAATAATTTCTGAGTGTCAAAGCAGTAAGCTGTCCATAACACAGGGTAGTTCCAAGACATGTTTTTGCCCCTGAGAGAGCTTCACTACCTGATAATGCTCCCAGAGGGAGAGGGGAGACAGAGCCTGGGACCCACACCAGGCGTGCTGCTCCCACGTGAAGCCACTTCTAGCTATAACTTCCCCAGCAAGGAAAATTGCTTAGCCATTTTGGATCCTTTCTATCCTGGTGCAGGGATCACTTTACACTTCAGGGCTGCGGGGATCCCTGGAGTACAGCTGAGTCCCTCATGGGTCAGGCCTTCTCTGTCACTATGCTAGTGGCTCTGGAGACCAAGACTTGCCCCAGATCTGCAATAGTTTCTGTAACCAATGAACAGTTTTAGATGGTGCCATTGTATGAATTGCATGCTATACGGAGGAGATATCATGTATCCACGTACATTTGATAAGTCTTTGGGACCTCCTGTAGGACAGACACTGCGCCAGGCACCAAGAATCCAGGAGTGAACACACAGGCTGTCATCCTGGGCTTAAGTTCCAGTGGAAGGAGGCAGACAGTAAATCATAACACAGTAACCTCTGACCTCTGACCTGTGACCTCAGCAGCCTCTGATAGTGACAGGTGCCAAGAAAAGCACAGAGCGAGGTGCTAGGATGAGAGCTGCCCTGGGCAGGGTGGTCTGGGATGGTCCCTTGGGAGCTGACCTTTAGCTCAGGTCCTGCCTGGAGAGGGATATGGAGCCTGTGGGCTGCTGAGGGCAGAGCATTCAGAGGGAGCAGCTGAAGCTTCAGACAAGGAAGAATCTGGCAAGAAGCACTGCAGCCTCTAAAAGGCAGCTACTCTTTATCAGGGCACTGCACACTTCTTAGGATCCTGGCAAACACGGTCTCATGTGTGTCACAGGAGTCCTGTGATATGGATACCACTATTTCCCCATGTTCTAAGCAATGAAACAGAGGCTAGAAGATTACCTGCTTTGCCTCAGATCAGAGTTAGGGAATGGCAGAGCTGAGGCTTAGTCCAACCCCCACATTCTTAATTTCCTCCAAGGTGTGTAGCTGCTAGCTGGTGTAGGGGAGAGCTCACAGGCCCACGGGGCTTCTGTAGAGGAAAGAATTATTATTATTCTTCTTACTGAGACAGAGTCTCACACTGTTGCCCAGCTAGAATGCTGTGGCATCATCCTAGCTCATAGCAACCTCAGACTCCTGGTTCAAGCAACCCTCCTGCCTCAGCTTCCTAAGCAGCTAGGACCACAGGTGCCCACTATAAGACACGGCTAATTTTTCCTACTGTCAGTAGAGATGTGGTTTTGCTCTGGCTCAGGCTGGTCTCAAATACCTGAACTCAAGCAGTCCAGCTGAGTGTTGCCAGGAAAATGCTTTGCTCCTAAGGTAACCCCTTGTGACTGTTTTCTCTCTCTTATTTGGAAACACTGTCCAACCAAAGGGGCTTTTCAGTGGCTTCCTGGGTCTCTGTTGCTTCCCTGTCCATGTGGTGAGTATGGCTGCTCCTGGGAGGACCATAAGGGCCAGTTGGGTCTCAGCTTTTTTTCAGGACTTTCTGGGGTGCTCAGAAAGTTGCACAGCTTTCTCAAGAGCAGGCACTTGGGACTCACATGTGTAAGGCCACGTCATTTTTCCACTTGCTCTGAGATGAGAAATGCTGACGGGGTAGCCCTCTTCACGTGTGCTCCATCCGGCCGGACGGTGGGGACAAGGTGTGCTGTAGGAGAAAGACCAACAGTTTGAGATCAGTCAGTTTGCAGTTTTGCAGAGTTAGACAAAACAACAAAACAAAACAAAAAGAATAAAACGAAAGAGACCAAGCTGCCTGATCCTGAGCAAAGTCAGTGGTCCTCTCTGATCCTCAGGGTCCTCATTTTAACAATGGGAGCAATCATGCCAACACCTGCCCACTCCTTTAAGCAGCGATGACACACCGTGAGGATGTGCTTCTAATGCAGGCACGCCTCCCTCCCTCGCCAGAAGTGAAGAGGAAAGAGGAGGCAAAGTGCCTGGAGCAGAGCCCAACTCCTGTCTCCTGGATGTGAAATGCCCGTGTACTATAAACCCCCTCTGGGGTTTATCCGTGCTCAGTGATTTTGCATGTTGACTACTGTCCTCAGCCAGCCCACAGGAGGCAAAGTGAGGTGACTGAAGGATGTGTGTCCCCAGGCAGAAGCAGCCTTGGCAGTGCCCTGAGTCAGGATGAGTGGGAAACACCTCAATAAAAATGCTGAGGACATTCCCGTGTCTGTGGAAACACTGTTCAAGTGACCCTCCTCCCTTAGCCTCCATGCAGCTGGGACTCCAGACGCCAGCCACACATGGGAACCATAAGAGCACCTGTCAGCGGAGGAATGGATAAGGATATTGTGGTCTATATGTACAATGGGAATTCGTTCAGCCTTAAAGAATGAGATACTGTCAGTTGCTGCAACATGGATGAACTTGTGCCAAGTAAAACAAGCCAAATAAAGAAACATAGTGTTTTTCTTTTTCACTTGGTTCCTACTTCTGATGAGGAATCTAAGAAAAAGTTAAATCCATAGAAACAGAGAGTAGAACAAGGGTGACCAGGTGTGGGGAGGGGAAGGAAACAGGGAGAGTTTCTCAAAGGGCCCAAAGTTACATTGTATGGTGAAGTCTGGAGATCTACTATACAACGGGAGGACTGTAGTTAATAATACAGGGTGGTCATAATGTTTGTGTGCAATTTTTGTGTTATGTACTAAGAATTTGCAAAGAGAGATTTTAAGTGCTCTTACTACAAAAAAGGTTAAGTACCTAGGGAAGGTAGGCAAGGTGGTGGGATTGTTAATTTGCTTACCTGTCATAATCATCTGACTGCGGGTATGTATACCAAGATAGCCCGTTGTACACCTTCATTATATTGAATAAAAAATAAATTCAAAAGAAACACATTTGGATTAAAACAACAAGCCCCCAAACAACCCAAGACACGCACGTATGTGCAGGTGGGTGGCTGTAGCCGTTGTCTGTTGGTGAGGCATGGGTTTTGAGCCAACCTCTTTGAGTTCAGATTGTACCTCTGCCACTTTCTAACTGTGTGATCTCTGCCTTAGGCAGCATCTCTGCAGCTTTATTTCACACTTTGTGAAGTGGGGATAATAATAACACCTACCCAGGGTTTTGTGAGATTGAATAAGTAGATGCGGATACACACACGCACGCACACAGATGGAACAGTTCCTGACACATTGAGCAACATTTAAGTGTTGGCTGTTCTTGTAAGGTAAGGACCAGGTAAACGCTGGTACGTGATACTTCTTTACTCAAAAAAGAAGAGGGAAAAAAGGGAGTAGCTAGGGCAGGGGGAGAAAGAGGAAGGGGAGGAGGAGAAGGAAGAGAAAGAAGGAGAAAGGAGCAAAGAGAAAAGGAAGCAAGATCTACCGGTTAAAACCACATTATTTAGGGTAAAACAAAAGTTCAAGGCCATGCAAAAGATGCTGTCAATAATTATTCAGGGACGAAAAGCCAACCAAACTGTATCCTAAAAACCAGCTCCTTGGCTGAAGACACACGTGGTGGCTCTTGGTTGGGTGGGGTGTAAAGAGCGGTCTCTCCTGCTCTCGGGGCAGAGGAGGAGTGCTGAGTGTGTGCCGCACTGTTGTTAATTAATTTCTCAAGGGCTGACAGGAATCAGGAGGCCCATTAATGCGTTTTCGCCTGCCTTTTCCAGGGAATGCGCAGTGAATGTGAATGCAGCACACTCAGAAGCCTTAAAGATCCTTCAGCACTGGAGTGGGAGGGGAGAAACCCTGGTATGTCTCTAAGGAAAAGGGAAAACCCACAAGGGTTTCTTTCATCACATGAAAGGGGAACAATTCTAACTGGATGGCAGCAGAGGCTCCCTGTGGCTTTTCAAAATATTATCATTTGGACCTGGTTGTTCCTCTGGTCTCCTGCACTGTTTAAAGATGCCATGCTCAGTCCATATTTAAATTGCTCTCAATGGGGAGCGGAATCCTGAAGGGTAAATTCCAGGGACATGGGCTTGGCGGGGGCCCTTGCCAAGGGGGCTGCTGGGAGCTCCCAGGGATGTGTGTGCAGCAAAGGCTACTGATCAGAGTGAGATCCCCAAAGGCTCCCCTGCCGGGGCTCTGCTGCCCACCCCAGTTGGGGGCTTGGGGTAGGTGGGCAGGGGCTGCTTCTCTATTTCAAGGCCAACCTAGGGTTGGGGGCCCTCCTTCACTTTGCTCTGGCCCTCCCTCAAGGCTTCATAGGATCCCTTCATGGACAAGGGCCAATTACATATCCCCCCCCCCATTAGATGTACATAAAGGCACAGAACAGCTCATCACACTCAGCAAGCCCTCTGTGCTCCCTGTCATCATGGAGATGGAGATGGTGATGGCTCACCACGGGGCAGTGGCTACAAGAACCAATCTAGTGAGGGGGGTTCCTAACTACAATCTCTCTACCGTCCACCACCGACCAGCCACAGCTTCTTGGACTGTGACTCAAATCTCCATCCTTCCTAGGTCCCATCCTTGTCTGTGGTCCACCCGGATCAGTAACACCAACTCTCACTCTCACCTTCCCCCCACCCTGGGTGGGAAGGAGGGAGTCAGGCTCAGGTTCACTCCCATCCCCCAAAGTAGGATTCACCTGCCAGGCAGAGACGTGAGCCTGAGGAGTTTCTTCTGGACAGAAAAGGGTACCAAGTAATCTGTGCCACCACTCCCCCCCCCCCCGAAAACAAATGCTGGAAGCATTTAACATATACTGCACCACCGTACCCCTCCCCACCTCTCCCAGGGGACCTCAGACACCTGACCCTCTCCCATGACCCCAACCAAACTTCCTTCTTAAGTTTAGTTCAACAAACTAGTGAACACCTACGTCTTAGCCTCTTTGTGTTACTATACAGGACTACCTGAGTCTGGGTAATTTGTCAAGAAAAGAGGTTTACTTCTCTCACAGTTCTTCAGACTGTACAAGAAGCTTTCACGCACGGCAGAAGCAAGGCGAGGTGGTGAGGGCAGAGGGCACATGGCAAGAGAGAGGAAGCCCGAGAGAGGGGAGGGAGGTGCCAGCTCTTTCTAATAATCAATTCTTCTGGGAAATATTAGAATGAGAAATCACTCATGAACTCGAGGTTGGCACCAACTATTTACAAGGGACCCCAGACCCCAACACTTCCCATTAGGCCCATCTCCGGCCCTGGGGATCATATTTCCACATGAGCTGTCACATGGACAATTATCCAAACTGTACCAATCTGCTATGTGCCAAGCCCTGCACCAGATATTGGAGACACAAAATTACTAAGACGTGTTTCACTCCCTCGGAGGAGTCCAGCGAGTCACACACAGAAATATAATTCTTATAAATGGGAACAGAGAGGAGGGCACGTAACACAGCCTTCCTGGAAAGGATGGGACTTGACTTATAGACAGCATGGCAGGTTCCTAGGTACTGGAGAGCAGGTGGCAAGGGGACCTCATGGCACATGCCACCAAGGCGAGCTCAGTGCTGGTCACGTCCTAGGTGACCAGCTATCCACACACCCACTGAACTGACTGCTGGAAAGGGTGGCAGGTGGTCAGTGCTACGGAGTGTGGACACTGCGCTGTGGTGGGAGAAGGCACTGAGGAGGGGCTGATCCTGTGAAGGTCCTTGAGTAGCTTATAGGAACTTTCCTGCAAGATTTTGAAGCAAAGAGATGATGGTGTCACTTCTTCTTTGTTCTTTATTCTACTCCCACAGAGGAAGCCTCCTGAGAACTCTGAAGAGTTGACATCAAAAATGACAGTTTTATGTGACTCATATCTGCTTAGAGTACTAGGAATACAATATTATATCGTAACCAAGTTGCTCCTTTACTAAACAAATGTGCTAACTAGATATCAAATCTTGAAATACTTGGTAGGAAATTTATAGGGTGAACTTTTTAGTTTTTACCTTAGTTTCTCATTGATAAACTGAGCTTTTGAACTCTGCTGAGCTGTGCTCTTCTCCGATCTTTTTTCTGTTAACAAGGACTTGTTCCCACCTCCTATCTTTAGTCACGAACAGGCCTCTGCACATCAGAGTCCACAGTCTTATTTATTCGCCAATATCACAATAGTACAGCCAGGACTGACTTCTGAAATACAATAAGCAACGTGTTACAGCATAGAAAAGAATCTTATTTCCAGGCTTGGCCGCACGTTGGACGAGGCTGAAATTCAAAGGAATGTTGTTTATTGATTACGATGTCTGGTGTTTTTTCTGGAGTTTAAATGAAATAATGAGTGAAGTGCTTAAACATGTTCTACCTATAAGTTCTCAATAATGTTGCCTACGTTTGTTACAATTATTAACAGGATAGTTCTGAAGATTCAAGTCATTTATACATCCGGGGACGGAAATTAATCTATGGTCAGAAATGAGTTTGGAGGTTTTTTCGTGTCGATTACTTTGGTCTTATGAGTTTGGCATTCTTTCCTCTTTGGGTTTATGTCCTGGCCCTGTAGTTAGACTGTAAGGATTTTGAGGCGGGGAAATTCTTGCTGGATTTATGTTTTTATACCCCTCACAAAATCCAGCAGTCTTCCTTACGTGTAACAGATGCTTGATGAATCTGACTAGACTGACTCAGTGCTAGAGGGCTCAATAAACGAGAATGTTAATCACCCCAGCACTCGGCAAGTGATTACCTGCCCCTCTGTCTTTTTCATTGCCATTCCTTTCCGCTTCAGGAAAATGAGCAGGACGAGGGTTCATGGGTGGGTAACGATTCCAAAGGACTGTGTGTTCTGCTTCCCGACTGGCTCGCACACCCCAGCTGTCACTGTGAGTCTCCTCACACTGTGTGCTGACCCAGCCCACCTTGAGACCCCCTCTGACCTCCAGGCTCAAGGGGGCAGGTGCATCAGCAGTTGCCCAGCCTGCTCACCGTGCCAAGGTCCCTGGGACGACTCCAAGTTCAGGAGCAGCACCGGGGAGGTGGCCCCTTTCTGAGGTATCACCTGCAGCAAGTTAGGGCAGAATAGGTTGGCTCCATCCTCCCTTTCAAATAATAAGCCCTTCAGTCTCAGGGAGAGAAATGAATCAGCACCCCCAAGGCCATTCTGGCGGCTCCGACAGCTGCCAGCTGGACGGCCCATTTCAAACGACCAATTAGTACCAGCATCACGAGTTGATCTGAGCAAATCCAGGTGCCTCTCTGCACAAGGACGAGGCAGGCTCACATGTCTGCACGGCAGACCAAGTTATTTCGCCCCCCGTGGCCTCGTTCCACTCCAAGGAACAAGCTTGATTTCTCTCACAACTTGGTTTCCGTTGGCTGGCCGGATGAAAAATGATGTGAAGTTACTGAAATCATCTGCTGAGGGCAATGAATCCACGCACGGTCAAAGATGCTTGGCTGCTTTCTCAAAGCACGTCAGTCAGCCTGTCTTATAAGCAAAACAGAATTTTGCTACAAGGTAAAGATGGTAATTATTGCAATTAGCAATTAAATTAGATGTAGTGGGTAATGAGGAATAAGACGCTGAGCCAAGTCCAGTGATTCACTGCAGATGCTTCTCTTTCCAGTTCTAGCGAGGGGAGTGATAAACAGTGAATTGGGCTGTGGAGGGGTAGGAACTTGTTCCCCAAGTGGGCTGAGTCACCATTCATCATTCACTCTCGGATGACGAGGACAACAGGACACAGATGTGTGATGCTCACAGCACTCAGTCTGACCCCACCCCTGGTGCTAGTGACTCTGGTGGAAAATGAAAAACCACCAAGTTCTATGCTAATTAGTAGAACAATAAGGATATTTTCTGCTCCATTGCTGACATACATAAGGAAATTTCAAGGCTCTAGAGTAGTGTTTTTCAACCTTTTTTTATCTCACAGCAGGCTTGAACCCATAGTTAAACTTGCATGGCACACTTAAATTATGTTGATCCAAAAAAAAAAAGTTAAAAAAATACTTACTGGGCTTTGAACTTATTTAAAAAATAATTTAATTAATGATCTTTAACAATTTTCCTGGTATGCATAAGATTCTCTCATGGCAAACGGGTTGAAACATCACTGATCTGGAGGATTTTTATTCAGCATCTTCTTAGATAATTCTTTTCAGTTTGTATATGTTTCTGGAACAGGAGGAAGGAAAAGATGGGGAGAGAGCGTGGGAGCAAGGACCCCTCGTCCTGAGAAGCCTTTGACCAAACTGGTCTAAGATGGTGGAAAATTGACTCCGCTGATGGTCTTCTGAGCCCGTTTAGCACAGCTGACATTTCTGCTTTGATTAGCATCTCTCCACGTTGTCTGCAAAGTTGGTGTTAACACAAAAGCTGATGGTACTTTAGGGAGTAATTGACAAATTGGTGATCAGAGCGGGAGCTTTAGCGTGTCTGATAGATGGAACAGCCAAAAAATTCAGTGAAGTTATAAAGATTTGAACGACGGGATTGACAAGTTTGAGAGCACTTAGCTGGAGCACTGCGCTCAACCGTTGAGAACATCATTCTTTTTGAAATTACATGTTACTTTTACAAAAACCAATAACGGATCAGGGCATAAAGCAAATATCAAATCTTGACAAGTTTTAAAGAATCAATACTAAGTTAGAAACCAGTGAAAATTATAGATTAGAATCCATACGCATTTAGAAATTTAAAAACACATTATTTAAAAATTCACAGAAACGTCAGATAGGTAGATGCCAGGGGCCGAGAGGAGAGGGGAATGGGAACGGACTGTGTTTCACGGGTGCGGGGTTTTCTCTGGGGGGTGATAAACACGTGTTAGGACTAGAGGAGGGGGTGGCACAACCTTGTGAATGTCGTAAATGCCACTGAATTGTATACTTTAATATCGTGAGCTCTATGCTCTGGAAATTTCACCTCACAACAAGTGTTGCTATCTCTGTGTTTAAATCCTGAAGTGTGGATTCACGGGTGTGTGTAGTTTGTGAAACTCGTGCACCTTTCTGCATTTTACGTACATATGTGTTTACATTTTCTATATTATGCTCTCATAAAGGGTTTCAAAAACGTTTTAGGATGCAAAAGTTTAGACTTTATATTTTAGAAGGAGAGAGAGAGAGAGAGAGGAGAAAGCAGAGAGCAGGGAGGTGTGGCATCTTTTCCTTTCTTTCCCAAAGAAAGAAAAGAATTCCTGCTAAGTTTAAAAAATCTTTAAATATATTATTTGCTAGCTCACGGGTCAAAAAGAAATACTGTGAAATATAAAAAACTAAGAACCGCATGGCTCAAAATTTGCTGTCTACAGTGTTTTCATTCAGACCAAGGGATGGCGGGTGGAGAATCAGCAGTGGTACAGGATGCCAAGGGGTCTCCAAGATTAGCACATCAAGATTGATAGCTTTAAATGTTTATGTGGAAAAACATTACTTAAAACAAATTAATGATGAAAGCATCAAACATAAGAAGGTAGGGGAAAAAATAACAACAGAATATTCCAAAAGAAAGCTAAAGGAAGAAAGTAACCTTAAATTAGAGGGACAGCCAGGGTGCGGACAGTCAGCCAAGCCAGAATTGAGTCTTTGAAGAGACTAACGTCTGAAATGATTGAATAAGGACATTTAAAATAGATTTTTAAAGAAAGAAGGCACCAATAATATTAGGAATAAAAAAGGGGAATACAAAATGCCCAGAGAGAAAACAGAGATGGAAGATGAAAAACCTTCTGCCGATACATTTGAAAATGTGCATTCATTAAATGGACAAATGTCGAGAAAAATATTATTTACTAAAACTGACCAGAAAAGAAACAGAAAGCCTATAACACCAACAGTAAAAGTCTTCCCACAAAAGAAATCTCCTAGGCTCAGAGAGTTTTACACGTGAGTTTTCTAGGACATTTCAATTACAGTCCCCGATTATGTCAGTGAGTTAAATATGCAGGACTCATGGGATGTGATGACAAAATTTATGGCTGTTTTGTCCCCTACTGCTTAGTCCTCTCAGTGAAGACAATCCTTCCCCTGCCATTGGATGAAAACTCAGCTAAGCCCCTTCACATTTATGACTATTACTGAGTAATAGAAATAAGTATATTTACTTTAGACACACCTCCAGACTCAAATTAGGAGCTTAGAGTATCCCGTCTGGCCTAACAAGCAGGCTTTCCATTTATAAGACAAGACCTCGCCCAGCTCTACCTTCTCTTTTCCCAGCCAGGGCTGTGAAGGAAACGGGATCAGAGTCATCTCTTTTTCTCTCTCACTTTCTCAATCACTGCTCCCCTCTACTAGTCAGGGAACAGAAAGACACGCCCTTTATTTGAGAAATAATTTAATATAAAGAGTGTGGAGCTGTAATACTAACTGGTAACTGAAGAGAGAAGAGAACGCTAAGGTATCATAAACAACAAATTCAGGAAGCAGCTACCATCCCCAGGGCCAAGGGAATAAAAAGAAAGAGATTGGAGGTGACGCTTGGCTGGTGCTGGTGTCTCAGGGGCTCAGACAGCGGGCGGGGAGGGAGGGAGGAAGGTTCCAGGCTGTGAAGAGCAGGCGTGGACAGCACCTGGTAACATCTCAGGCTGAAGGAGCGGTGAGATGAATCTGGCCCTGCCAGTTTTATAGAAACTGCAAACTGGATCAGCTGCGGCTGTGAGGGAACTACCACTGGTGTGAAGATGCAGTGCTGGGGAGACACCCACAGAAACCACCATCAGACCGGAAGTCCACAGGGAGGAACTGGGGGAGCATAGGCCCTCTGCTCCTCCAGCCTCCCGGCCTCCCACCAGTCCCCAGCTGGCAGAGCCCAACAGGGAACGGCTGCCAGAGATGCAGTGTGTGGGGTTCCAACCCTGGCAGCACAAAGCAGAGAATAAAAGGGTGGACTTGGGCTGAAAGATAGTGACCTAGTAACAGACAGGCCCCATCCACTCCCTGCTGTTTCTGATCCTTTCCAGGTTTGGAAGATGGTGGGGGTGGGAGGGTGGGACACAGAGCAGAAAGTTCTGACCTACCTGGGAGGTTTGAAGAGTGCTCTGCTCTCTCTGGATCCCCCAGGTATTCGAAGCTTATTCTCTCATGGAGTACTTTCACGTGTACTTTGGGGAACCCATTTTCCTACCCCATCGCTCCTGATTTCCTTTGATCTGAATGAATGCACTGGCTTCTGGAAGTTGCTTCTTCACCACCCCTTAGTGCCAAGGAGAGCAGTACCCACGCCAGCTTCCCCTGAAATGAAACCTGCTCACCTCCCAACTGACCTGACTCTATTTGCCTTAACCCAGGATGACCCAACGCCCAGCTCTTTTGTACATATCTAGCTGTCTGTGAGCCAAGCAAACTATTAAACATTCTTTGCTCAGGCAAATGCAGGCCTACAAGCTGATTCAAGCCCCGTGGCATCTTCTAATCCATCAGCAAACCAACCAGCCAACTCCTTTCTTGCCTTCTATGCTCTGGGTGGGAGCCGGGCACAAGTCCACTGCAGCTGTCTAGCCACAGAGCATACAAATAGATTTCCAAGGGGCACTACTGAATCCCTTCTTGGTTGGCTCAATTCATACCAGAAATGTTTCCCCAAAGAAATCCTCTTGAAAAATCTCCATTAATCTCCACTCTCTCCAGCTGATCACATTTGAAAAGCTGAGGAGTTGTTAGTATCAAAGAATTGATTCCTGAATATGTCCTTTGAAAAGGTAATCTTTTTTTTTTTTGCAGTTTTTGGCTGGGGCTGGATTTGAACCCACCACCTCCAGCATACGGGGCCAGCGCCCTCTCCTTTGAGCCACAGGTGCCGCCCTGAAAAGGTAATCTTGGTCTGGCATCTCACCTTTTAAAGTTTTTATCTTTTTTTTTTTGGAGACAGAGCCTCAAGCTATCACCCTGGGTAGAGTACCATGGCATCACAGCTCATAGCAATCTTTAACTCCTGGGCTCAAGCGAGTCTCCTGTCTCAGCCTCCCAAGTAGCTGGGACTACAGGCACCCGCCACAACACTGGGCCATTTTTTGGTTGCAGCCATCATTGTTGTTTGGTGGGCCTGGGCTGGGGATTCGAACCTGCCACCTTAGGTGTATGTGGCTGGCACCTTAGCCGCTTGAGCCACAGGCGCCGAGCCAAAGTTTTTATCTTTTGAATGTTGATGCTTCGATTGAAATGTAACATGCTTTTACACCAATCTTAAATTCTTCCCATTCATCCTGAAAAGAGAATAACATGGCTCCTAACATCAAATAAAACAGTGCCAGAAAGGAAAATTATAGGCCAATCCAGGAGGGCGTGAAGGAGACACATTAAGTTGAATTTATTCCAGGAATGCAAAAGTTGAGTTAACATTAGAAAATTAATTCAGGTAATGCCTTACTGTAGGGGACGCCAAGAGCCAGATGACATCTGAGCAAGATGATCTGCAGCTGAGGGGTGGACCTGGAGCCATTCATCGCAGGTGTTCCTTGTGGAAGAAGAGCCCGAGCCTTCAGCACGTGGTCATTTGTTAATTACTCCCCTCTCTGTTGTACAGTCTCAATAAAAGGCTGGTGTGGAGGTTGCTTCCGGCTACCCTGAAGGTAAGGGCTAGCCTGCCTCCCTCAAGCATGGGCATCATGCCTGGTTCCTTCCTGCGGTGATCAGACCAGGGCCATAGGGGCCTGATGGGTGGCAACACCTTATATTAACAGACTAGAGAAGAAAGACCTTTTGACCATTTAAATAGATGGAGAAAAATCATTTGAGATAAAGCAACTTAATTTATTATAGAAAATTATAATTAAGAAGACAACTCCTTTAGAAGGATAAAGGCCTAAATTAAAAACTTATGGCACATATCATTCTTAACGGTAAAATTTATAAGTATTCCCTCCAAAACCAGGAGCAAGTTGAAGATGCCCAGAATTACCATTCTATTCAACATTATTTGAGTGATTATCATCAGTAAAATTCAAAAAGGAAAATAAAAGTGTTTACAGATTAGAAAGAAGGGCATAAAATAGTCATTATAAGTAAATGATATGATTGCCAATCTATAGTCAAATTATTAGAATTAACAAATGAGTTTAGCAAGGTGGCTGGATATACAAAAACCAATTACATTTCCATACAGCAACCACAAAAAGTATAGGAGTATAATTTCTGAAAGATACCATTACAATAGAAATAAAGCTTTAATAAAATAAAGACAAGGGCTTTATGGAGAAAAACTTTATTGAAAAACATTAAAGAACTGAGCTATGGAGTGATACACTATGTCCATAGAGTCAATTTTATAAATAGGCCAACTCTCCCCAAATACAACAATGCAGGTTGATATCTCAATAATTGATTGTGGACCTTATTAATCTGATTCTCAAATTTACGTAGAAGAGCAAAAGTTCACAAATAATCAAGACCCTCTTGAGGAATAAGAATAAGGGGCGTGTGTGCGTGCACAGGTGTGCGTGTGTGTGTTGAGGTGAAGGTGGGGGCTGTCCTGCAATTGGGGGGAAATCCATGTAAATATGACAATGTGGTATTAAAAGAAGGATAGGTGAATAGACCAAAGGAAAGAAGGGTGAGCCCCAGATGGATCCAGGAATATATGTTAATGAATCCTCCAGTACTGCAGAGAAGATGGGATTGTGTGTGGGGCATAGAGGGCTAGAGGCCATAGCAGAAAAGGAACTGTTTAATAAATAGCATGGGAAGTTTATTCATATTGGCAAAAAATGACATTGGATTCCTCCTTCACACCATATGTAAAATAAAGCTCTGGTGAAAAAAGACTTAAGTGTAAGATGAAAGACTTAAAAAAAATTATAAGGCAGATGGCTTCTGTGGCTCAGTGGGTAGGGCACCAGCCCCATATACTGAGGGTAGCAGGTTCGAACCCAGCCCTGGCCAAACTGCAATAATAAAAAAAAATAGCTGGGAGTTGTGGCGGGTGCCTGTGGTCCCAGCTACTAGGAAGGCTGAGGCAAGAGGATTGCGTAAGCCCAAGAGTTGGAGGTTGCTGTGAGCTGTGATGCCATGGCACTCTACCAAGGGTGATAAGGTGAGACTCTGTCTCAAAAAAAAAAAAAAATTATATGGTAATATAGAATATTTTTAGACTTTCTGTAAGAAAATATTTTCTGGACAAGACCCAGAATATACAAACCACAAAGGAAAATATTGGTAAGTTAGAGAAGTTCAAATTATGAATTTCTTTTTATCAGAAGATACCAGAAAGAAAGTGAAAAGACAGGTAAAAATTGGCAGGGCAAATTTCCATGTATATAATTAACAAAAGGTTAGTATGCTGAATCGATGAAGAATTCCAAAAAATCGGTGAGAAAAATACAAACAACCCAATAGAAATGGGTGGCACAAATGAAAAGGCTTTTCACAGAAAAGAAAACATAAATGGCCAGTCAATATACAATGTTTCGCTTAATTTTATTAGCAGTCAAGCGAAACCAAAATGAGTCGTAAGGAGAGTTACTGTCGTACAGATAGTACAAATTTATAGTTGGACAATTTTAAGTGTCGGCAAGGCTGCTGGGACAGGGGGGTTCTCGTAAATACTGCTGATACATTTATTCCCTTTGGAAAACAACTGGACATAATCTGGTCTAGTTGAGACTGTACGTTTCCTACCACTCTTGGGGATAAACCCTAGAAAGACGCTGGCACATAAGTACTAAGAAGCACATTTAGGCAGCAGGGTTTATACTAACCAAAACGTGAACACAACCCATGCTGAACACCAACAAGAGAACAGATGAATCAGTTGTGATTATTCGTACAACAGCGGTAGCAGTGAAAATGAATCAACTATGTGGCTGAGTATCAGACGTAGAATGTTGAGAGGAAAATGTATGAAATATATTTAATATGTTAGGAAAACAAGCAAAGAAAGCGATATTTTGTGATTGATACTTGTAAATGCGGTAAAACTATCAGTGTAAGAGGATGATAAAGCCTACTTTGAAGGTAATGGTCATCTGTCATGGCCCTGCGGCTGGGGTCTCCAGGGTGGCAATGTTGGTACATCAAGTACAGGAGGCTCAGGTAATTTTAAATTTAAGCAATGCATACATTTGGGGTTTTTTGCAGTTTTTTTTTTTTTTTTTGGCCGGGGTCAGGTTTGAACCTGCAACCTCCGGTATATGGGGCTGGTGCCCTACTCCTTGAGCCACAGGCACTGCCACTGCATACATTTGTTAGTGTATGTCCCAGATAAGTATATGCATGAGACATACTTATACTAAATCATTTCTTATTGTTTCTCTGAAGTTAGAAGTCAGTTGGGTATTCTTTCCCACCGTTTTGTCATTGTTTTTTGTTTGGTTTTGACTAAATCTGGCAACCCTAATTGGAGAGAGCCTCAGTGATATTTACTATGTTCTATTTTCTTTTTTGATTGTTTGCCCGTACGTTCTATATCTTAATTTGGGTGGTAGGTTCATGGCTGCTTCTAGTATTGTTTTATTTAAAAAGAAAAAATTTAAAGCAAATCTTGTTGTTCAGAATTTTACTTGGCGGATCCAAAGCTTTGGCTTAAAAAAATAAATAGTAACTGTAGGCTGGGTGGAGGCACCAGGAGCTGGTCCCTCCAGGCCACCTGGGGATATGTCCGATGGCTCTAGCTGGGCTTCCTTCTGTGATGTGATTACCTCATCCCACTTCACAGCTCAACAGCTGCAGCTGGAAGCAGCTAGGTCCGCTAGCCCCCATCTCCTTTCACAGTGTCTGCAAGTGTGAGGTGTTGTGCAATGTGGGACCCACTTGGAGCTCATGTTCCAAGCTGTGAAAGATGTTTTTAACCATCAGAGGCTCCTCCAATCTCCCCAGCTCACATCTCTCAGAGGAAACATCAGAAAAGAGAACACAGAGAACACCCAGATGAAGGAGGCGATTATTTGCAAAATCACTTGCCCAGTCCCTTGCAGAGGAACTTACTGGAGGGAGAAAAGCCTTTCAATAAACTTACCTGATGAAGACTGAAGACCCAGAGACTCTTCTTGAAGCCAGTGCATAAGCAAAGGGTGAAGACTGCAAAGAATCCTCAGGACTGGGAACAAAAAGTGGGACATTCTAGCACAGTACACACAGCTAGAGGGCAGGGAGGGGCTGCTGAGAAGCTACAGAGAGGTTCAGGCCATCTGTCATTAAGGGCTCCAGACAGTGAGCAGGGCTGTTTAACTCACTGCTGTTCTCCCAGCGCTTGCCCCAGTGACTGGCGTAGAGCTGTCCTTTATAGATCTTTGTAGGTGAAATGCCTGAAGTGTAAAGAACAAAACCAGGAGCAAAGGGAGCATTAAATGTCATTATCAGATGCTTTAAAAGGTAGAATTAAAAAGTTACATCAGAATCTGCTGAGTATCTGTATATTTCATTGTGTATCCATACGTAAACTGTTTATTGTTCTTAACACAAAGCGTGGGTTACCTAAGTATAGGTACTCCCGTATTAACCTGAAGTTTAAAATAATGCTTAGATATAACCAAAAAAATACATAAGGGCCTGAATTAACAGAGCCCCTGGGTGAAGCCCATGTATCTGTTCCAGTCAAGATCTTGGTACCCAGAGTGGGCAGAACCAAAGAGGCAGACCCTAACAGATGCCATCTTAACTAGGTCTGCTTCTGGCTGGGTTTGTGTAGTTGCTGGTAGGGCTTTTTTCTGGGGCTGGGTTTGAACCCGCCACTTCCGGCATATGGGGCCGGTGCCCTACCCTTTTGAGCCATAGGTGCCACCCCTGGTAGTGCGGTTTTAAATGTACATCTTTGGTTCCTTCTGGCAGACCCTGAAAGATGATAAAGGAACTCCTGACACTTTTCCTTTGACATGAGGTAATCATATAGGGGCATTCTGCATCAATCCTTGCATCTATCTATCTATTTTTGAGACAGAGTCTCACTCTGTCACCCTGGGTAGAGTGCTATGGCATCATCATAGCTCACAGCAGCCTCAACTCCTGGGCTCAAGTGATCTTCCTGCCTCAGCTTCCTGTGTAGTGGGGACTATAAGCACCCGCCACGATGCCCAGCTAGTTTTTCTATTTTTAGTAGAGCCAGAGTCTTACTCTTGCTCAGGCTGGTCTCGAACTCTTGACCTTAAGGGATCCACCCACCTTAGCCTCCTAGAGTGCTAGGATTACAGGCATGAGCCACCAGGCCCAGCCCAATCCTTATATTTAATCATTCATTCAATAAACACATATAAAGTGTGTGCCTTTATAAAGGTACTGTGCTAAGCCCCGGAGGTTTAGAGGGAATATTTAATGAGTGCTCCCTAAAGGTCAGGCAGCACTTGAGCCCACTCTAAATTAAAATAAATTAAATTAAATCTAAGAATTTTCTGAATTACCCTGGGAACATAGTATATGCTCTTCCAAGCACCTGGGTTAATTGTCTCTGGCCACAAAACAACATTACCACCCAATTAGCAGCTTAAAAACAACACACATTTATTTTCTCACAATTTCGGTGGGTCAGGCATCCGGGGATGTCTGGCTGGGTCCTATGCTGCAGGGTCTCACCTGCAAACTGCAACCCAGGTCTCAGCCAGGCCTAGATTCTCCTCCCTTGGCTTGCTGGGGAAGGCTCACTTCCAAGCTCACGTAGCTGCTGACAGTTCCTTGTGGGCTGCTGGACAAGGGCCTCCGTTTGCCCTGGGCTGTCGGATGCTGGCTGTCCTCCAGACCGCATCCTGCCTCTCCGTGCTCACAACACAGCAGCCTGCTTCTTCACAGCCAGCAAAGGAAAGGGTCTCCCGGGAAGGTGAGTGCTGCTGTCTTACGTATTAAAATCCAGAAGGGACATCCTGTCATCTTTGCCATATTCTATTAGCTGAAATAAAGTCACAGGTCTAGCGACACCCAGGAGAAAAAGGCCTGACCAATTGGCCAACCTGGAAACAGATGGAGATCTTAGCTCCAGCAGCCACACATAAGGAAACCAACGATACACACAGCAACGAATGGGACTGAAGTCCTAAAACCAGAAATGGTTAGTGCTTCAAAATTGCCGTTTTTGTTCCTCAAATCAAACAAAAGAAACAGAAAATCAAATGCTTGTCTGGACACCACACTTACTACACTGTCTTGGCGAGGGGAAGCAGGGCTGAGCTGCGGTCAAGCTTTGAGGAAATTCACCTTATCTCTTGGGTCACTAGAGGCCTTTGGACCTGACGTTCCTTCACGTGCCAAGGAACGCTTTGTCTCAGAACAAGGCACTCAGCAGTGAAGTTCATGGCCGCCTGCTGCTCTAACCACAGCATAGGTCACCTTCACACTGCCTGGACACTGCTTCACTTCTCCCGACTGCCTCCCCTGCTCCTGTTCCCCAAGGATGGAACAATTAGGAAGTTGCTTGTATGTTGCTTCTATTAAATGTGAGCTTTCTGGTGCCCTCGAGGGGTTTTGAGGGCAGTAAAAACTACTCAGAGGTCAACGTTGCTTTTAGAAGTTAATATTCAATTTATTAAAGTTTCAGATTAAGAAAGCTAATTTTTAGTAATGCTTTTAAGTTTTGGATTAAATCTTACTGTCCCTTGTGTATTGTATAGGGTCTGTCGTATTTTTAAAAACTGTGGCTCGGCGCCTGTGGCTCAATCGGCTAAGGCGCCAGCCACGTACACCTAAGGTGGCCGGTTTGAATCCCCAGCCCGGACCGCCAAACAACAATGATGGCTGAAACCAAAAAATGGCCGGGTGTTGTGGCGGGCGCCTGTGGTCCCAGCTACTTGGGAGGCTGAGGCAGGAGACTCGCTTGAGCCCCGGAGTTGGAGGTTGCTATGAGCTGTGATGCCATGGCACTCTACCCAGGGGGATAGCTTGAGGCTCTGTCTCAAAAA
>CAUYQV010112662.1:0-49780 GCA_963574575.1 Galagoides demidoff
CCTGTGGTCCCAGCTACTTGGGAGGCAGAGGCAGGAGGCTCGCTTGAGCCCAGGAGTTGGAGGTTGCTATGAGCTGTGATGCCATGGCACTCTACCCAGGGGGATAGCTTGAGGCTCCGTCTCAAAAAAAAAAAAAAAAAACAAAAGAGCCAAAAGGTAGAAGTAACCCAAGTATCCATTGATGTGCAAATGGATAAACAAAATGTAGTATAAAAGTAACAACGGAATGTTATTCAGCCTTAAGAAAATTCTGACATATGCTTCAACATGAATGAACCTTGAGGGTATTATGCTAAATGAAATAAGCCAGTCATAAAAAAAAAAAACAAACCCACAAGTATTCCACCTATATGAAGTACCCCGAGTAGGCAAGCTCATAGAGAGAGAATGTAGAATGGAGGGGGAAGACAATGGGGATTATTGTTTAATGATTATGGAGTTTTAGTTTTGCAAGATGAAAAAAGTTCTGGAGATCGGTTACATGATGATAAGACTCTACTTAATCCCACCAAACCATACACTTAAAAACAGTCAAAGTGGTACATTTTGTGTATATCTTATCACAATCTTTCAAAAAAGAAGATCGCAACTTTCTTGGTCCTTTTCAATTCCATAAAAATTTTAGCATCAATTTGCCAAGTTCAACAGCAGCCTAAACTATTTTTATTGTGATTGCATTGAATCAATTGATCAATTTGGTGAAAATGTGTAGGCTTATAATACTGAATTTTCTAATCCGTAACTTGTTGTAGTCCTCCTAAAGAGACAAAAAAAAAAAAAAAAAAACCTAACCTCATTGCCAGGGGGTTGTAATAACCCTTATGCCCACTGAGAGTCTGACACCTCCCTTATATCAGCTCAACAGTCCTCCCAACTGACCCAAGGTAAGCTCTTCTGGATCCAGTACCTCTTCTTCTCCCACTTCTGCTGTGAGGACAGCTCAGACCAGCCTGCTAGAGGAGAAGCCTGAAGAGGACAGCTGCTGAGGGGTCCAGCAAAGGCCATTTGACCAGCCAGTCCCAACTCATCCCTGATTGATTACAGATGCAAGCCGAATAGAGGTCAGCTGAGGCTGGCCTGCATCAGCAAATCTGGGGACAGTGCTCCAGAAGAAGAGCTAATTGATAGATCTATGAACACTCTATGAGATCCAGCTCTTTTCCTGCAGGCTACCTATCTTAACCTCACATGGCAGTGGCAGGGGAGATGTATCCTATGTCTGCTCCGTGACTGTGAACCCCATGAGGACAGGGAATCTGGCTTGATTTCTCTGCCAGACTCTAGGGTATGTGAACACCCGGTAGTCTAGCTCCACTCATTAACATGTGATACAGCCAGCATGACGTTCCTACTAAGCACATGCCATTTCAGTGCACGTGAACTTCATTCATTCATTCACAGTTGGAGAAGGATCAGCTCCTGCCCCCACAGTGGCGGAGCTCACAGCCAAGCTGGCGAGACAAACTCATAAAGAATGAATCGCAATGAACGGAGTTAAGTGGCATGTTGCATCAAGTGTCACGAGGGACTGCAGTGTAGGGCTGTGGCTACAAAAAAGGACTTTGGCATCAGATAAGCAATGAGCTCAAGTCCCAGCTCCTCAGCTTAGGTGGGGAAGTTACTGAACTGCCTCATACCTCATGATGGCAACTGGGTGAGGAGACAGAGTCCTCACCTAGGACTTTTTTTTTTTTTTTTGGAGACAGAGGGTAGAGTGCCTTGGTGTCGCAGCTCACAGCAACCTCAAACTCCTGGGCCCAAGTGATTCTCTTGCCTCAGCCTCCCAAGTAGCTGGGACTACAGGTGCCTGCCACAATGCCCAGCTATTTTTTGGCCCAGGCTGGATTGGAACCTGCCAGCTCCAGTGTATGTGGCTAGCGTACTGGCTGCCTGAGCTACAGGCGCCAAGCCCACCGTGAAGCCTTATAATCACTTGCTTTGCCCAGTGCTCAGCCAATGCTAAGTGCTTCTTTTAGTATTCCAGATTCTTGCTATTTCCTCGGCAGGACAAAGGATGGAATTAATAATAACAGACATCCACAGTTGCAAAATCCTAAATATCTGAAAAATAACACCAATATCTTCTTTCAGAAGTTCAGTGGCAAAACTTTACCTGACATGAAACTATTTATAGTCTTCGCTTAACGTGTGACTATTCATGTATTTCCTGCAGAAATATTAATGAGCTTTATTGTAGATCTGCTCCACATTCTGCTCAAGTATTTTTACAAAATAGGTGCATGAACTTTATATCTATTATAAAATCTGGAATATTCTGAATTTCAAGGCATGTCCAGCCGTGAGTTGCTGTCCTAAGCACTTTGTACATAGTAACTCCTTCTGTCTCTATGTGTCAATTCTTCCTGGTTGGGTGAGGCAGGAGAAGGGGAATGGTCTGGGAAGTTTCGTGAGGAGGTAACAATTCAACTGAGTCTTGAAAGTGAATAAAGAATAGCTGTGGGAATAAGGTAGGGCAGGCCATTCTGGTTGGCAACCTGTACAGAACTCGAAAGTATAAAAACGAGGACTGTAGTTCGGATCGGAAATGGCATAGCTGGAGGGACAGCAGCAGGGCTGGGAGGTTTGGCAGAGAACGGGTCCCTGAGACCTTGCACACATAGCTGAGGAACCAGGTCACATCTGCATTTCAGGAAGACTCAGATCAGACTCAGAGGGCAAGATACTCCTCCACGTGCTTTCAGAATTGCTCTGCCTACAGCTCCCCCAATCCACCCAGACCACACATGGAAATGAGGCTGCTTTGGCATGGTTTGCCTGGCACAACTCAACTTCTAGAAAAATGTATCTGTAAGAATTGATCATGTCGTGGCAGGAAACCAAGGAAGCAGGCAAATGTGGCTTTGAGAAGTCATAAATAAGGTTCTGTGGGTAACCTCTGACCACGGTTTCCGTTGCTGCCTCACAGCTCTTAATGGCATCATGGCCAACCCGGCCCACGAGACAGGCCAGGCCACGGAAGGGCTCACAGCTCAACTGCTCCTGGTCTCCGCTCCACGATGGCTGTCACACACACGCGACAGCACCCATGTGCAACCCAAACAGACACTGTTCACTTCTCAAGTTGCTTTAAAATTTTGCTCTTTTTGTTCCTGTTTTTCATTTAGAATTTTTGGCTGGTTCACGTTCGATAGGCAATTTTGACACTGAGATTGGAGGGAGAGAATATAGCCTGTAAAAGAGCAAAGAGCATTGTGTTGTTGCTACTTTTAGAAGAGCCCTGGGAGGAAACATACATGAACTGAATCCATTAGCCAGGTCCCTAGTTTGTGGCAGCCCACTGTCTTCATCTAGCATGACAAGTACAGCAGTTTATTCATCCCTTGCTTTTAATTTATAACCAGGTCCCTACTCTCAAGATATCCGCTTTTTATTTAGAGATAGGGTCTTGTTCTGGTGCCCAGGTTGAAGTGTATTCATGGACTTTGTCCCAGCATAATGCAGCTTTGAACTCCCGTCCTAAGCGATCTTCCCACCCCAGCCTCCCAAGTAGCTGGGATTACGGGCTCATGCCACCACACCTAACAAGGCATCCACTTTTTATTATCATTATTTTTTTAATGCAGTATTTTGGCCATTTTTTAAATTTATTTTGATTTTTATTTTATTTTTTGCAGTATTTGGCTGGGGCCGGTTTTGAACCTTCCACCTCCAGTACATGGGGCAAGCACCCTACTCCTTTGAGCCACAAGCACCACCCAAGTCATCCACTTTTATGAATCTAATGTGTGGCCTTTCAATACATCTTTCATATCTTTATTTACATATATGTAAATTTATAGCATCACTTTGAGTATGCATTTTAAAATTTATGAAAGTGATAGCATGTTATATATCTAATTCTACTTTCTACTCTTGGCATTATCTATAAGTAGATGTATAATATTTTATTCCTTTGACTGGTGTAATTTTTTTTTTGGTGTAATATTTTATCTCATGTATTTCCCACATTTTATTTATCCATTTCCCTACTAATGGATATACAGATTGCTTCTAACTCCTTGTTATTTTAAACAATTCTCCTGTGAGCATCTTTGTACTTGGCTAAAACACAACTCTACAGTCATCTGAACCTGGGATTCAATTCAGCTCCCACCACCTGATCTTTTTTTTTTTATTAAATCATAGCTGTGTACATTAATGCAGTCATGGGGTACAGTGTGCTGATTCTATACACAATCTGGAATACTTTCATCAAACTGGTCAACATAGCCTTCATGTCATTTTCTTAGTTATTGTGTTAAGATGTTTCTACTCTACATTTAGTAAGTTTCACATGTACCCTTGTAAGATGAACCATAGCCGTGGTCCCACCAATCACCCTCCCTTCACCCATCCTCCCCCCTCCCCTCTCCTCCCTCTCCCCTTTCCCCATATTCTTGGGCTATAATTGGGTTATAGCTTTCAAAGCTATAAATTAGTTTCATAGTAGGGCTGAGTACATTGGGTACCACCACCTGATCTTAAGCCTCCATTCCATTATCTATTAAAAGAGGGGGGCAGGGAATAATAATCACCTTATACTATTGGTGGAGATTTATTTCATTAGACTGCATTCTCAGTGAGATCAGGCCCTCCCCTGCTTTCTACCCAAACCCTCCCACAACCTTGCACAAAGTAGGTGCTCAATAAATACCTACTGAGCAAAATGGCTATTGCAAAGGATCACCTGAGATACTGCATAAAAATGAACCTTGGAAATGCTCTTATAAATATGCTTATACAAATGAGAGTTGTTATTAATAGTTACTTAAACTAAAATTAACAATTCATAATTCCAGTAAACTCAAACGTATTTAAATGACAGTAACACCAGGGTTTACATTCTGCATATGTGTCTCAAGCTCTTCTGCCTCTTCCCCTTCCTACCTGCCTTCCGATACATCAGGAAACACCTGGTTTGGGATTGGGAAATAGGGGACTGGCCTGTCAGGCTGAGGTGGGGGCCTAAGTAGTCCCTCTTGAAGCTGGGGTCCAGGAGTCACTCTGTCCAAAGGCTTTCCCTGGGCTACCTTGGCCTATAAAATCCAGGTGATGCCATGCACTCAGCTCACCAAGGTGTTGTGAGGATTAATTATGGCTTGTAAAGGGCTTTGAAGATGAAACGTGCTTGCTATGGAAATAAATGGCTTGAGACACAAAGCTTTCTTCAAGCCTTCTCTGCTTCACGCTGTTCTCATCTTCCAAGGGCCCTGACAAGTTCAGAAGTGAGGGTGACCTCACCACAACTCTGTGGGAAGCAAAGGTTTAGTGCAGACTTCCTCGAACAACACAGAGATGTGACTCCTCACTGCTAGTTTAAAATTTTAATTCCTGCTCCATTTCCTAACGAGCTGGGCTGAGCTGGTTCAAAATGCATTAAACAGATTTAGCAATGGGGTGGTGAGATGCATTTCTGGTACTGAGCTTTTTGCTGCCAAATTTAATTGTTTAAATTGATTTTTAAAAAATTAGTCTCTTCCCCTGCCTGTGCCTCCCAGGGATATTTGGAGTGGAGGAAATACAAGCCAAGTGTCTTCAATGGTGAAGTAGAGGAAGCATGAGTGTTAGTGCCAGATGGACCTGAGTTCAGATGCCAGCTCAGTCACTCTCTGGCTATGGGCAAATTATGTAACTGCTTTGAGCCTCAGTTTCCCAATCTGTCAAATGGGGCTAATAATAAACCCTGTCAGGGTCATTGCCAGGATTAAATGAGTGGATGCAGGAAAGCACATAAGAAGCACTCAATAAATGTTAGCTATTAATGAGGCAACAAACCCCAGTGAGAAATAAGGAATTTCTTTTTTCCTCCCCACTGGCAAATAAGGAATCCAGGCTCACCAGGGTGACATGTCTTACTCCGATCTCTCAGAAGGAAAGTGGCGTTCAAGGCCTGAATCTGCCTAAAGTCCTGCTCACCTTCATGGCTTTACTTTTGGATAGAAGCTTGTTCCTAAAAGTAGAATTCACAGTAAAGTGCAACCCAAGAAGAGAGAGAAAGAGGGAGCCCCGCAAGGTGTTGGAGCTGGAAGCTCCTATGCCCAGGAGTTGTTCAACCCCATATTTCTGCATTAGATTGGCATTCCACATGCTAGCTTCCCATTTCCTGGGAATGTTAACACTTGCTTGCCCAAATGGGGAGTGCTGGCTAGAAGTGTGTTTTCTTACACACCACAGTGGGGCCACAAATGTTCTGATTGCTTCAAGGGTTCCCGACACCTGAGGGGCAACCTCAACAGTTGAAGGGTCTCAAGGCTGAGGAGACTTTCTCTAGGTATAGTCCCAGGAGCCTCTCCTTGCCTTGATAAGGTCAGCTTGGCCAGAGACCTCATGGATGCCAGGACTTTCATCTGTTTGTTCACATATCTCCATCTTTCAACAAACATTTATAGTAACATGTGTCCCTGAATACACATTAATCACGAGGGCCCCATTCAATGTTTCCCACCCATCAGAATCTACACTTTACAGACATCATCTCTTTTAAATCTTACAACAGTGCTTTCTTTCCCTTTCCTTTCTTTCTCTCTCTCTCTCTTTCCTTCCTTCCTTCCTTCCCTTCCTTCCCTTCCTTCCCTTCCTTCCTTCCTTCCTTCCTTCCTTCCTTCTTTCCTTCTTTCTTTCTTCAGAATCTCACTTTGTCACCCTGGGTAGAGTGCTGTAGTGTCATAGCTCACAGCAATCTCAAACTCTTGGGCTTAAGCAATCCTCTTGCCTCAGCCTCCTGAGTAGCTGGGACTATAGGTTCCCACCACAATGCCTGGCTATTTTTAGAGATAGAGTCTTACTCTAGTTCAAGCTGGTCTCCAACTCCTGAGCTCAGGCATTCTACCCACCTGAGCTTCCCAAAGGGCTAGGTTTACAGGTGTGAGTCACCATGCTCAGCCACAACAGTGCTTTGAGGTAAACATTGACATCGTCATCATTTTGCAGTTGGAGGGGAAAGTCTCAGGGCACAAACAAGTGCCAGAATAAAAAATGGAACCCCAATTTTTCTGCCTCCACCACCTGTGCTGTTAACCATGAGAACATACTGCCTCCTTCAGGGAAGGCACAGACTCTCTCATTCATTTCTCATCTTAGTACAGTATGCAGTAAGTAGCTGCTTAATAAATATCTGTTGTAGAAAGTGCTAGACAATTGCCAACATGTGTCTAATGCACCATGGAGTTTGCAAAAGTGCTTTTCACTGATGCTCATCTTTTGTGTTAGACACAGGAGGTAGGTTTTATGATCCCATTTCACAGATGACTTATTTGGGGCCAGGGGAAAGAGTAAGAGGCTAGAGCTTGGATAAGACTCGAAAATGAACTCACAACCAAGGGCAGAGAAATGTCTGTCTGGCTGAAAAAATATGGATATTACAAAGCACCAGAGTTTAAGCTGAAATCATATGCCCAGCACATGTTTTCTGAAAATATTCATATCACTTACATGGTTGGTGTGAGGTTTCAGACATTAAAATTATGAAAGAGCAAAGCAAGATGTGAAAGGCAGGAATGGAAAGAGAACAAAGTAAAGTCCAACCTTGTCATCACCTCTCTTTACCACAGTTCCCTTCCCGAAATCTCTCAAGGGTCCAAGTTTCCAACTTGACCGCATCTTGAGTGGTACAGTTTATAACAGGGAACCATGCTATAAATAGGCAAATTTGAAGATTTGAAGCCAGGTTTAAGTTCAGACTTGGTTCCTTTCCAGCTGTTGGACCTTAGACGAGCGTCTTTGACCTCATCGTCTGCATTTGTAAAGTAGAGATAAATCACAGGCTTGTTAGGACGATGATTGTGTTACTTTTTAAATTCCTTTATCATTAGAGAAAGCAAAATCATAGCAGTTATTAAATATAACTGTTACACAGGTAAAAGTAAGCTAGACCTTGCTGCAGTAATATGCTTCCTGTAACTTCAGGAACTTAACAAAGTGAACTTGTCACTTGTGCTCCATACCTACCACCAGTTAACAAGGGCACACTGTCCCTGATCACACAGGGGCTCAGGCTGAGAAAGCCATCTCATTTATGATCATTGTGTTCTATGGGCGTTGGGATGGTCTCCCAGTGATAATTCAATGCTCTGATCTGGAGATGACACATGTCACTTTTCACTCATGATTCACAGGACATGCCACATGACTCCTCCCAACCACCAGAGGGCCAAGAGCTACACGCCTACTGTGTGCCTAGGAAGAGAGAGAATTAGGAGTGTCACTAAATGGTATCCACCACCTACCGGGCACTAACCATGTGGCAGGCAGTGCACAGAGGGTTTGGGGTATGTCTCCCAATGGCTTCAACAGTCCTCTGAAACTGGCACTTTTACCTCCAGTTTATACTGGAACAACCTGACACTCAGCCATGCAAAGCAGCTTGTTCAAGTTTGTGCAAGGACTAAGCAGCAGGGTCAGACATGATGGCCAGGTCAGAACCATGCCCCCACCCCACCCCCAGAGCTATGCTCCTGCAGTGAGGCACTCATCCAAATGAGGTGATCAAACGCATTGCTGGTAACCACTGAGCTCCTCCTGGGAATTAGTCCCTTTCCTACCTTGTCAGTTATGCCTAAGGGCTAATTTCCACGTTCGCGATAAAGGATCTGAGGCTCAGAGAGGTTAGGTAACCTGTCCAGGATACAGAAGTAGCTCTCGAGCCTAAGTCTTTCTGGGTCTAACCTCTTTATTTATTTCACACCATGCTGTCCCTCCCTCCTTGTTTTATGTGGCAATAATGACAGAGTGGCTGTTAGAGCCAGATTGTAGCTGGGTTTGAATCTGGGCTCTGCCACTTCCTAGGGGTGTGACCTTGGGTAAGTTCTCACCTCTCTTTGTCTCGGTTTCCAAATCTGCAACATAGGGCTGAAAACCGAGACTACTCCATAGGGCTGTTGTGAGGAATAAATGAAATCATCACCGAAATGATAAGAATGTACTGGGTTTAGTTACTGAGCTGAGCTCAGAGCTTTACAAGCATCCTTGGTTTCTTTTTTGAAATTTTTATTTTGGGATGATTTTAGGTCTGCAAAAAAGTTGCAAAGATAACACAAGACCTCTCATTTAGCCCTCACCCAACTTCCCCTAAGGTTACATCTGGCATAACCAAAGTGCATTTGTCAGAACTAAGAAATGAATGTTGGTATGATACTATTAATAGTAACTGAGCTTCAGACTTCATTTGCATCTCAGCCATTTTTCCCACTAATGTCCTTTACTATTCCATGATTTAATTCGGGATGCAACATTGCATCGAGTCATCACGTCTCCTTAGTCTCTGCACTCTTTCATCTCCATTTTCTGTTCAGGAAACTGAGGTTCAGGTGATGAAGTCACTGGCCAAGATTACACAGCCAGGAGGTGGTGGAGTTAGAATTCAACCCCAGCACTATCTGACTCAAAGCCCAAGTCTTTTAACATTTATGAAGAAATTATCAGAAGGAAATCCAGAGTTCCGACTCAGATCAGCACAGACAGAATAAGAAGCTCAGGAGGGAACAAGACTAAAGCGGGGAGAATTGGCTTTACAGCTTTAGAATACTAACTCAGCATGATCTACTCAAACCACAGCCGAAGTCCAGGTAATCTGTTCGTGAGGAAGAGACTCAGTCTGGTAAGTGTGCACCTTGGGAGTCGTGTGAAGGAATCCAGCTAAGCTCTGGCTTACACACTGGCAGAGGGGAGTCCCTAAAGGGGCAGACAAGAGTGTCTGCTCCCTGGCAGCAAAACCCATCGCAGAGCATCCTGAGAGAGGCAGGGAGTCAGCAGGATGGGGCCAAACAGGACCACAGAATTGACTCACCCTGTGTTCCTTAGCGGCTCTCTCTGCCCAGAGAATGCGACCAAACCAGCCACTGAAATTGTGGACTTAATTAACACCCACTAGAGATCATCTCTGCTTGCCTGGCATTTTATAAGTCCAAGCCCCAGGGATGGAGAAACAAAAAGTAGAGAGGGTCCTAGTGTTCTTTCTTCAGGGGAAAAGAAGGAATCTAGATGGATCAGCCAGGTCAGTGCATACAAAACCAAGAGAGGGACCCTGATTCTGACTGGACCCCTAAACCTGGGACGTTGGGTCCAGATGTGGCTACTGCAGCACAAGGCTGGGCACAGAGCAGGTGCTGGTGACTTTATGTTGAGTGTAGGAGCAAGTAAATTAACGGATTTGCATGTACTCCAGCAAGAAGTTAACCAATTTATTTAGATCTGGGCTAACATGTAGGACTCTGGCTGGCATTTGGAAACTCTCTAAATGTTTGTTGATCCAACAGAGGGGCCATGAGGAGGTTCTCCATGGAGAGAGATTGCATCTGTGGGTTGCACTCTGTCAGCACAAAGCCTGTGCACCCGCAGTGGCCGAGAGCACAGAACCTGGGGCTAGGGTCCTTAGCTTGAGTCCCACCTCTGTCGCCTATTAACTCTCTGCCTGTGGGCACACCACTTAACCTCATCTGTAAAATGGGGGTGAAGATGATGATAATCTCTATTTCAGAGAGTTGGTATCAGTCAAATGCACAAATTCATGTGTTTGTCATTCATCTGGAACTTAGCTCTAATTTGTTACCAAGCCTAACTCATAGTAAGCACCTCGTAGGACCAACTATTATGAGAAAACTTCCCCACCTCCTCTGTCCCCTAGCCCCGATTCCAACATAAATGCTCCCCTCAATGAGATTCAGATGCACCCTGTGTATCTATCACAGAAACCATTTAAGTTGGCCAACATGAATGAGCAGTGCAATCAATATTCCTAAAGCCAGATAACACAGAAAGTCTTACAGTGCATCACACAGAGGAAGGAAGAGTCCTGTTTTTATGTTTCTGTTATAACTCCTGTGCATGTGTTTGTTCAAGACGTGATGTAAAACATATTTCTTCAGGGGGTCACAGTAAAAAATTGAAAGCCACTGACTCAGGAGGGAAATGATGAATGGTCTTCCCCAGCAGAAGAGAGGGCTGTCACTTCTTCCTGTGGGCCTCTGTTTCAGAATCACCTCCTCTAGGAAGACTTCTGTCTTCTTCCCCACCGGCTCACATAGTGCTGCATAGATGTATGGTTTATAGGGGGAACTTACTGAGCAGAGCCCAGGCAGCCTCTGCTTGGGCCTTTTACAGACATGATCCCCCCATCGCATATGACAGTGAATCTCAAAGCATGGTCTTCCTGCCAGCATCAGCATTCCCTGGGAGGTCATTGGAAACGCAGATTTTCAGGGGCTCAACAAAATGTGTTTCACAAATAAATCCAGGTGATTCCGATATAATCTAAAGTTCACAAATTATTGCCACATGAGAAAACTGTTTTGCCTTTGGGGAAACTGAGGGAAAGGAAGTGACATTCCCAAGATCACTCAGGGAGGAAATGTCCAAGGCAAGATTCTAATGCCATCATCACACAGTCATGGGATTGTTTATGTGCTTGTCCCTCCTACAGGTCCCTTCTTGGCAGGGACCAAGAAGAATGCATTTCTATTGTCCAGTCTTTTTTTTTTGAGACAGAGCCTCAAGTTATCTCCCTGGGTAGAGTGCTGTGGCATCACAGCTGACAGCAACCTCCAACTCCTGGGGTCAAGTGAGTCTCCTGCCTCAGCCTCCCAAGTAGCTAGGACCACAGGTGCCCACCACAACACCTAGCTATTTTTTGGTTGCAGCTGTCATTGTTGTTTTGGTGGGCCCAGGCTGGATTTGAACCCGCCACTTTAGGTGTATGTGGCTGGTGCCTTAGCCACTTGAGCCACAGGTGCCAAGCCTGTCCAGTCTTTAGTACTGAGGCTGATTTGCAACAAATAAGCTGTAACCTCACTGGCTGAATCAAAACCACAAATGTCAATTAAAAATCAGCCCAGGGTGGCACCTGTGGCTCAGTGAGTAGGGTGCCAGCCCCCTGTACCAGCCCCAGCTGAACTGCAACAGAAAAAAAAGCCAGGCATTGTGAGTGCCTGTAGTACCAGCTTCTTGGGAGGTGGAGGCAAGAAAATTGCTTGAGCCCAAGAGTTGGGGGTTGCTGTGAGCTGTGATGCCACAGCACTCTACCCAGGGCAACAGCCTGAGGCTCTGTCTCAGAAAAAAAAGAAAAAAAGAAAAGTAAAAATCAATCCAAACGAATGCCCATGTCAGGTTCAAATGGGCACAAGCATTGCAAGTTGGAACAGGAGGTGCGCTCAGGGATATGGAGGACATGCTCCTCGGTCAGCAAAGCTCCCTAGAGCCCCCTCATGAACAGTGCAACCCAGAGCCATGTCCCGCTCACTTTGACTTCACTCTCAAAAGGGTACCAGTTCCTAGTGGATGCAGCGGATGGGAGCTGGGAAATGGTTAACAGTTCGATAAATTAAAAAAAAAATCCTTTCCCGGTCGCAAGACTTTCCAATAATGAGAAGTCAACACAATTAGACAAGCCACGAAATTTTTATGCAGACTGCCAGCTGTCACTCTTCTTGACTAGCTCAGATCAAAGAAACGTATTTTATCTCCTAAGTTATTAGACATGACAGGGCCATTAAGTGGAGATATTGTCATAAGAAATATGTTGCTTGCTTTGAAAATAAACATCTCACCTTTGCTTCTTTTTTCTCTGTGAAAAGCTGAGAGAAATCAAACTATTTAGCTTGGGCCTTTCCAACATGCTAGTTCCTGTCATCTTTTTCCCCAATCAGATTCGGGATTTTAGCCGCTGTCGTTCTAACCCCTCCTCTTGCACGGAACGTCTGTGCTCGTTGGAGGGATGGGACGGAGAAACCAGGCTGAGATGCCTGTTAGCTGTGGTCCAGCCTCATTTTCCCCAGTCATAACAAAACTTGCCGCCATTCCAAACCTCTGCTTACTTTGAAAGGAGCTCACCCTCAGATGTCTTTCCAAGTGCTTATTCTTAGTCTTTCTTCATCGCTAACCTGGTTCTAAACGTGCTCATTGTTCATGTCTACAAATAATGAAGCTGCTCGTCTGGACTGAAAGTGGGGCTTGCGCTGGTGGTTGCATTTGCTCACATTCACTGATTGCATAGATGCTGAGGGGCTCACAGGGAAAAGGCTGCGTCACTCAGGGGCTAGAAAGAGAGAGGGACATGTTCCAAAGCAGACCCTTGAAGAAAGTCTAATGAAGGGATTATTTCCAAGAGCAGGCAGGGTTAGGGGATGTTGCAGCACACGGGTTTAGCAACAACCAGGAGGAGACTTTCCGATCCTTAGATGTAAAGAAGTGAAGGAGCAGGCAGGGTTACTGGAATTGGATGAGAGTCGTAGCTGATGGAGGTGCTGCCAGGAGGAGCTGTGGCCATGGAGAGAAGGTGCCTCTGCCAGACCACAGTGAGCAGGGAGTGATGCCCACCTCTCCCGCTCCTGCCTGCCAGCCTTCTGAGTGTGCTCCCCACCAGCTGAACTCAGACAGAAGCCCAGGGGTCAGGAGCCTGGCTGAGTCATCCACAGTGCTCAGACTCCTGGGGCTCAGAGCAGAGAGTAGGAGGCAGATCTGGGGAATAAATGAAGACCATCCACCTCAACAGAAGCCACTATGAAGTCTGGACACTCACACACAGGTACACTTGGGATGGTGGAGACCCTGCAAGAGCTACCCTATAGGTTTAAGGAAGAGGGTCCTGAAGGAATTCACTATCAAGTTGTCTGGCGTAATAAGGGAGTTTAACAAGAGGGTGAGCCATGGGGAGTGTGGAGCCATGGCTTTGGATCCCATGATACGAGCTAATGAAACTTACCATGGGATCCCACCACCTTGGTGAGGTTTGTGTGCTCCATCCGGCAAAGGGCTATATCCTGGAATTAAAAGAACCTAAGTACATCACTGAAGTCTGTGGCATTCAGAGCTCAAACAGCCTTGTTGTGCCCCGCCTCCCCGCCACAGCAACCGGGCATAGCACCGGGGAGTGGAGTGTCTCCCCTCACAAGGGGACTGAGTGGGCTTCCAGCTTTCTAGCTGCTGAAGTGCCTCTCTGTGCAGCTGTGTCCCAGCCCAACCAGGGGAGACCATCAACAGACCATGTCCACATCTGACCTGTGACATGGACACGTGCAAGCACCTGATGAGAATTTCAGAACGCTCAGAACTGTGGAATTCTGGAATTAAGAAAGAGAAGACTCAAACCCACCACGTTTTGTGTACTAATGCCCTTGTTCTCACAGGCAGGTAAAGCCTGGGACCTTTTCTCATCCTTGCAGCTGACCTTTGAGATGGGGATTCTGCTCCCATCCCAGACAGGCTCCAAACCCTTCCGGTTCCAGGGGAGGCCTCTTTCCTTCTGCTTCCACCATAGCCACACCAGCTCTCTCGCTTGGCTAGAACTTGCCAGGCTCATCCTTGTGCCAGCAGCTTCATGCCTGCCCTTCAGCCTGGAACATCCTCTTCCCCCAAATGATGCCCACCCCAGATAGCCGCATCATTCTCTCCCTTTCTTCCCTCATTTGTTAAATGACAGCTTTTCAGAGAGCCTCTCCCTGAGGCCCTGGCCTAAAATACCATCTTTCTCCCACCCCGGCCTTTTCTAGCTCCTCACCCAGCTCCTCTCCCTGACACACTGAAGCTATCTTGTTTTAGTTTTGTTTGTTGACTTATTTATTGACTGACTGCTCCAGGCTCTGTGGAGGTAGGGATTTTGTTTCATGCTTAGAACAAATGTCTAGCACATGGCAATTTTTTAAAAACTAGATGAAATCACCTAACACCAAATTAGCCATTTTAAAGTGTACCGCTCAGTGACATTTGGTCTATTCACAATGTTGTGCAACCCCATCTATCTCGTTCCAAAACATTTTCATCCCCTCAAAAGAGAAGGCGCATGCCCATTAGGCAGTTGTTCCCATCCCCTCTCCCCGCTTCCCAGCCCCTGGGAACCTCCAATCTGCTTTCTCTCTCTCTGGATTTACCTTTTCTGGACATTTCATATAAACAGAAGCATATTGTATGTGACCTTTTGCGTCCGGCTTCTTTCACTTAGCATGTTTTTAAGGTTCATTCATGTTGTCGCATACGTCTGTCCTTCATCGATTATGGCTGAAGAATATTTCATATATGTATGAGCACCACATTTAGTTTATCCATTCATCTATTGATGGATATGATATTTCCACCTTTTGGCTATTACGTATGATGCGGTAAGAACATTTGCATGTATTTGTTTGAATACCTGTTTTCAGTTATATTGGGTATATGTCTTGGAGTAGAACTGTTAGGTCATATTGTAATTCTGTGTTTACACATAGGGGATTTTAATAAATGTTTGTCGAATGAGGCTCAGTGCCTGTAGCTCAGCAGCTAGGGCGCTACCCACATACACCGGAGCTGGTGGATTGGAATCTAGCCCAGGCCCGCCAAACAACAATGACAACTACAACCAAAATAGCCAGGCATTGTGGCAGGTGCCTATAGTCCCAGCTACTTGGGAGGCTGAGGCAAGGGAATAGCTTGAGCCCAAGAGTTGGAGGTTGCTGTGAGCTGCAATGCCATGGCACACTATTGAGGGTGACAGCTTGAGACTCTGTCTCAAATAATAATAATAATAATAATAATAATAAATAAATGTTCGTGGAATGAATGAGCAAGTGAGTGAATAAAGAAAAGAAAGAATGAATGAATGAAAAATCTAGGTGTTTTCAATTGCCAAGCTTCCTCTATCCTGTCATATTACCTCCCTGAGGAAGGAATGCACTGAACAGTCCTCGGTGTCCTGAGGTCTAATCAACCTCAAGACAGTGTTATACACTGACTGGCACATAGTATGTGTTCAATAAAACACTGGGCCATATATAAGTAATGCTGCAGTGACCATCTTTGTAATTTATTTTTTCTACACAGTTGTTAGTGTCAGATTCTGGAGGGGAAATGCTACACAGAGCATGAACTTAAAGGTTTTGACACATGTCATATTGTTTTCTGAAAGGGCTGCAAAATGTTCATACCAGTCCTGAGAATGTGGGGGCGATTTCATACATTTTTCCAGCTGGTGGCTGATTGCCTCCTGTTTGAGGAGACTTTCTTCATAATACCTCTCTACCCTCATCGTCTGTAGCTAGGCACAGATGTCTCTAGCTATGTAGCTGGGATGATTATTATTGCTGCTGTTCTTCCTGTCCGTAAGTCTCAGTTTCCCCACCTGTGTGATGCATTTCTACCAATGTGTGCTTCTTAGAGTAGAGAGTCTTCTTTCTTTTGGACACTGCCCTTCACTTGAGCCCAGGATCTACCAGTTGGCACTTCTGTACTTAACAGGCCTCAGGAATGTAGCCTGCTGGGAAAGAGGCTAAATTAGTTCTTCCAAAAAAAAAAAAAATGCCCATTTAGAAAATGACTTCCCATGTCTGTGCAGCCACGGGCTTGCCTTTCTAGGGAGACGTGTCAGAATGTGTTGAGCTTGGCGGCAAATGAAGGCTGGGTGGTTTATTACTGCTATTAGTGATTATTTGTAGGGGGCCGTAGGTGTACACGGCACCTTACAAGGTCTGGAGGAAGCTGGAAGAGAAGGGTAACGTTTCTACCCTGCAGGGACATCCTGCATTGACTGCTGGTAGGAATGGGAGCCCATCAAACCAAGAAGATCTCACTGACTGTGAAGGATGAGTGGGGAAAAGGGCGAGGAAGGTTTTCTAAAGTGCCTGCATGTGCCCAGAATTACATGGCCATGAGCCCATTTAATCTGCTAAATAATCCTAGGATTTAGAGATTTTTATCTCCATTTTCTAGTGCAGGGATTGAAGTCTGCGTTGGATGCTCTTTTCTCCTATTTTGTTAGCATTTCCCAGCTCTGCAGAAGGGGACACTACTACTGTGGAAATACTATCTATGAATATATTACCTGGATGAGGGTTGCGGGAGAGAGAGCAGAATGGGCAAATGGGAAACTAGAAAGATGAAGTTGCAAGTCTCAACAGTGGTTCTCAACCTTCCTAATGCCGCGGCCCTTTAATACAGTTCCTGTGGGTTGCAACCCATAGGTTGAGAACCGCTGTACTAGAATCTTGTCTGACTTGGCAGTTGGGGTGAGCACATGGGCTTTGGAATCATGTAGACCTGGGTTCAAATTTTTCTCTAACCCAAAAACCTGGGATGAATCAGTTCTCTGAGTATCCATTTTCTCCTCTGTAAAATGGGGCTAAGAACCACTTCCCACTTGGTGGCCCATGTGAGATGAAACAGGGCAGTGCCTGGTGCATAGGTGTCAACAATTGCTGACCCACTACCAGAAAGGATTGAGGAGCCACAAGGGATAGGAGCTATATGGTGGATGCTATCATCAACTAGTTACTTCATAGCTTAGTGCCTCAGTTTCCTCATCTGTAAAAGGGAGATGATCCAGTGTCTTCCTCATGGTGCAGATATAAAGAAGAATACAAATAACATGTTTAGAACAGTGTCTGGCAAAGGTCAAGCCCTCCATACATCTCTGCTATTACATTATCTCATCCTTCTTGCCTTT
This sequence comes from Galagoides demidoff, assembly GCA_963574575.1. Classification (NCBI taxonomy): domain Eukaryota; kingdom Metazoa; phylum Chordata; class Mammalia; order Primates; family Galagidae; genus Galagoides; species Galagoides demidoff. The sequence continues at coordinate 17,405 of CAUYQV010112662.1, forward strand.
GGGTTGGATCCAGATGTCATCCAGAGTGAATCGGTCATTCTAGCGGCACACAAGGGGAAAGAAAAGGTCTCACTGAGGAATGTTTGATGCCCTAGAAAAGAGCAGAAGTATCCTCTGCCTTTTGGGCCCCCAGTGTTTTCTGTACTGCCTCTGGGTTCTGGGAACACAGGGGTTTGGTCTGATGACTGGTATCACCTACTCTCTCTTTTTTTCTTTTGAGACAGAGTATCACTTTGTCACCCTTGGTAGAGTGCGTGGCCTCATAGCTCACTGCAACCTCAAACTCCTGGGCTCAAGTGATCCCCCTGTCTCAGCCTCCAGAGTAGCTGGGATTATAGGCGCCTAAAACAGCACCTGGCTATTTTTTAGAGACGGGGTCTTGCTTTTGCTCATGCTGGTCTCAAACTCATAAGCTCAAGCAATCCACCCACCTCGGCCTCCCAGAGTGCTAGAATACAGGCGTGAGCCACTTTCTTGAGCCCATCACCTACTCTTAAGAGCTGTGTTAAGAACTTGGACTGGGCTGGGTAATCCCAGTGCTTTGGAAAGCCAAGATAGGAGGATCACTTGAAGCCAGGAGTTCAAGACCAACCTGGGCAACACACCCAGATCCTATCCTTAAAAAAAAAAAAAAAATATATATATGTACATATATATGTGTGCGTTTATATATTAGATGGGCATTGTGGTATGAGCCTGTGATCTCAGCTGCTCAAGAGGCTGAGGTGGGAGGATCACTGGGGCTCAGGAATTTGAGGCTGCAGTGAACTACGATCACTTTACTCCAGCCTGGGTGACAGAGTAAGACCTCTGCAAAAAACAAAAAAACCTGGCCTGCCATGTGAGGAGGAGGGGACATGGGACGTGAGTACATTATGATTTAACATCACAGAAGAGCAGAACACCACTCAGTTTGGTTCTTTGCTAGCTGTGAGTTTGAACTCTGAAAAAAATATATAGAAAGAGCACCACTGTAGATACACATTAAATAGCATTATATAATGGGAGACCTAGGCGGGTGTATTGCTTGAGCTCAGGAGTTCAACACCAGTGTGAATAAGAGTGAGACTCTACCCCAGAAGTGCATTGATGTACATAGTTGCCATTCAATAAAAAAAAAAAAAAAAAAGAGTGAGACTCCATCTCTACTAAAATAGAAAAACTAGCCAGGCATTGTGGTGCGTGCCTGTAGTCCCAGCTACTTGGGAGGCTGAGGCAAGAGAATCACTTAAGCCCAAGAGTTTGAGGTTGCTGTGAGCTGTGACACCATAGCACTCTACTGAGGGCAACATAGTAGGACTCTTTCTCAAAAAATAAATAAATAAATAAATAAAATAGCTGGACATTGTGGCGGGCACCTGTAGTCCAGCTGCTTAGGAGGTTGAGGCAAGAAAATTCTTTGAGCCCAAGAGTTTGAGCTTGCTGTGAACTATGAGGCCACAGCACTCTACTGAGGGCAACAAAGTGAGACTTTGTCTCAAGAAAAAAAAAAAAAAGAAAGAAAACATTAAGAGGGGAATGGTGGGCATATATTTTCCTTTGCATATCCTGTTCCCTACATGAAATCCCCACCCCACCTCTACTCTTTTCGTTTTCAATGAACAAATGTGTGTGTGTGTGTATAGATATATACTGAGCAGTTACTATATGCCAGGCAGTGTGCTGCTGACCAGGTTCTGCCTCCTGGAGCTTATAGCAAACAATTAAGACCGGTGCTATCTACTCTTCCTTAGACAGAAGAGGGACACGAAGATGTCATCTGGTGTCCTGATGCAATCTGAAACCAAACACATAGACCCACTGTCCTGCACCACTCTTGAGCTATACCAGTGATTCTCAACCTTCCTAATGCCACAACCCTTTAATACAGTTCCTATGGGTCACGACCCATAGGTCGAGAACCGCTGAGCTAGATGATTTCTCTTCATTTGGGCATCAGCTTAAACCTCACATTTTCTAGAAGATACTGATGGCTTCAGAAACCACTACCCTGAAATGCAGCACCTTGGCATTTGAGAAAATAGTAGAAGCAGGAAGGTCCCTCTCTCTTTCCCTCCCATCCTTCTCCCCTGAGGCAGGTGAATAAAATCCTCATGCAGGAACCACCTTGCTTTTACTGGGAGGAAAGGAACATCTATTTCTCCAGACTCAGAGACATAGATCTCTTCTTCTGGGCAGAAGAAGAATCTGAACAAATAGGCCTTGCTGAGATCCCCCCATCACTTAATATCCTGAGATCATAGTCATTTTTCCTCCAATCACACTTCTCTATAACTGTCCACTCTTCATCAAACCTAAGCATAAAAATATATAGGTTTACTTGTTCCTGTAGGTCTCCATTTCATTATAAAGACTCCCATGACATATAAAGCTTACTTAAATAAATTTGCTTTTCTCTTGTTAATATGTCTTCCATTATAGGTGTCTTAGCCATGAACCTAGAGGCGGGAAGGAAAGATATTTATTTTCCCTTCCACACCAATGACAGCCCCTCAAGAAATCCGGTCCCTCTGTTAGCAGATTCCTTACTGTTCTGGACTTCTTTCTCCTCTAACTCACCAAGATTTGCAATTACCATATTGTGATTGCTTCTCGTGTTATTAAATGTCATTCCTCCACTAGACTACAAAGTTGATGAGGGCAGGGGCCGTGTTTTTTCACTTCCCTCAGCTCCAACGGCTATGCAATTAGAAGCCTCCAATGGAAGCTTACAGAATAAGCAAGTGGGCAGAAAAGAAAGCATTCTCAGGGCAAGGACTTAGGTGAACACAGACGCTTAAAACCTTGTTTCTCTTCTTGAGCAGCTGAGATGAGAGAGCAGAGCTTTCGCAAACCAGACTGAGCTCAGTCTTTTGGGGCCAAATCAAGAAGAGGGATAATTATTTTTCTGATCCACTTCTGATTGCTGGGGCTACAATAAGGCAGCCAAATGTGGGGTTTGCTGGAGCCATGAGGAAACCCCTCAGGGTCTCTCTGCTGGGGGTTGGGCCTCCCCAGGTTATACCTCTGTCTAGGGTTTCATCCACTCTGTCATGTCCAAGTTCCTTCCCCCCATCCACCACACTCTCGAAAATCTCCTTCTGTTGCTGTTTGTTTGCTGGGAAGTGCCTTATTTCTGCTGGGAGGGCCCAGTGCCCTGTCTCCATTCAGGTGCTGGAGACCTTGGGCTGGACTTGGTAGCAGGCCCCAGCCAGGCCCCCTTCCCTCTTCCCTCAGACCCTAGCGTGGCCTTGATTTCTTTCCTCAGAAGCTGTACTGGCTGGGCCGGGCGGGATCCAGCGACAGTTCCCACCAAACTCCCAGGCTGACTGCAGACATTTGTGCTGTCAACAGAATTGCAGAAAATGCAATTCGTGTTGTTAATGAGCAGCTTGTTTGGGTAAACAAACCAGGTGAGGTGAAAAAAGTGATGCTCTCCAGTAGAAAACACAAGTGAACATTAACCAGATGGAGAGCCAGGCGCTTCCACACACTTCCTATCCGGTGAGGCTCGAGGTGGTTGGAGCGGACATACTCCACACTGCACGGGCCTCGGGCCTCTGCACACCTCCTGCCTGGCCTGGATTTCCTCCCTAGGGAGAAGAGCCACCTTGCACCCAGCACCACCCGAGCCTGGCACTGTGCCTGTGTCCTGCTTACCTTTATCTGCTTTATAATCATTCCTTATTGCACTGTGCAAGGGGGGTGTTACAGCTGAGGAGACTCAGGCTCTGAGATGATGAAGAGGCTTGCTCAGAGTCAGGATGCTTGATTTGAACCCAGGTCAGCTGGATTCTTCAAGTCTGTTGTTTCACACTAACCCCACTGCTCCTCCTGCCCCCATCCCTACCTCCCCAGCTCCTCTCAGCCTCCTCCTGTCTCCTCCCTCACACTGTGTGGCTGAGGAAGGTTTTGACTTCCCACAGAGGGGATTTCCTACTTGTCTGGTCAGGGTGATGCAGCTTTCTAAAAGTAGAACAGGTAGATCTTTAACCAGCTTCCTCAAGACAACAGAGTGTTTATGTGTGTGTGTGTGTGTTCATGAATGTGCACATCTATCCATCCATCCATCCAAAGGAACTGGTTTGTCCCTAGAAAATAATAATTTAGGAACACTCATAGACCGCTCATAGTAAGCTGACTACATGCTCTGTTTTGTAGGAAAACATATACACACAGAAATGGCTATACTTTACAAACACGAATGATTTGGGTAACTGCAATGGCTAAATCTGTCTCCTGTGCAGACAGGGCTAGGAAAAGGGAGGTTCAAGTCTACATATGTTTCTGGCTCTCTGTCTCTCTGCATTGCTTAAGAAAACACACACACGCACACACATCACATTCATATGTTATAATGCCATGAGTTATTTTCCCCTTAGCATTCAAGGGTAAAGAGTCCATTAAGCTGTCATCGGCCACATAACCAGCAGGAGAAGTCAGGGCAGACAGTTTGGCTTTAGCCGCCCTGAACACATGTGCTCTGCCCCGAGAACACTCGATGGTGTCTGTGTGCATTTTGCCCTAGAAGCAGAAATCAATTACTCCGACTGCTATTAGAGAGATGATCTGGCTGGGGAGGCTTGCTGTGAGTGCAGCCACTGTTCGTTATGGAGTTCTTTATAGATATTATATCTTCTTTACTACGAGAAAACTGAGACTTGGAGAAAGAAAGAAACTCTCCTGCAAATGTTTATTCCATACGCATGGCTGGTACTATTGAAGCGCCCACCTTTTGAGGGTTCACACATCATCTGTCAGGTCCACAAATTATTTGATTTAACCTTCACCACAGGCTGGGTGCGGTGGCTCATTCCTGTAATCCCAGCACTCTGGGAAGCTGAGACAAGTGGATCGTCTGAGCTCAGGAATTTAAGACTAGTCTGAGCAAAGTGAGACCCTGTCTCTAAACATAGTTGGGTATTGTGGCAGACACCTATAGTCCCAGCTACTCGGGAGCTACAAAGGCTTGAGCCCAAGAGTTTGAGGTTGCCGTGAGCTATGATGCCATAGCACTCTACCCAGGGTGACAGAGGGGGACTATCTCAAAAAAAAAAAAAAAAAGAAGAAGAAGAAAAACAAAAAACCTTCACACAACCTTATCTTGATTTAATGGCTGAGTAGACGGACACTTGGGAGACTGGAAGAGACTTGCCCAAAGTCTCCCAGCTGAAATGTGGCAGGTATGTGTGACCCGGGGAGTTTGTTCTCTACCGTGTCACGCTGCTGTCCTACTAGCCACACAGGCCCAGGAGCAGGGGAAGCTTCCACAGGCAGCTGCTTTTGCTGAATTCAGAAGAGTCTTCCCTGGGCAACTCAGTTCCTTCCTTCATGTGGGTGGAAGCCTTTCCTTTGAATGAACCAATTACATTCAGGAAGCAAAAAGTAATTTATGCATATCAGCTAATGAGGATGCTGTTTGGGATATTTTTAGCTAAGCTGAGAGAGACAGAGAGAGAGAATGGAGAGCTGTTTTGGAAGAAGAGGCAGCTTGGGAATCAGACAGTCCTCAGCATGAGCCTCAGTTCTTACCACTCTTGGCAGGGTGACATGGGTGAGGTGGTCACCTCCCCTCTCTGGAGGTGTGTGTCATAGTGCCAACCTTTCAGGGGTGTTGTCAAGGCTGAAAATGAAGTGAGTAAACTGCATTGGTCAGTGGTCACTATTCTTAAGACATTATTCACTTATCAAATACGTATTATCACTGGGTCCTCAGTATTTACAGGTATAACCATCTTATCCTCCTCATCATCCCATGAAGTAAATATAAGTAGTAGCTGCATCTTCAGGATGAGGAAGTTAAGGTCAAGTAATTTGCTGTAGCGGGGCAAGGAGTCCACCCCAAGCAGGCTGAGATCCTTACCACTCAGCAAGGCTGCCTCCACTTTTCCTAGGGAGTTTTGACTTTCACCACTAGAAGGCAGAGCTCACAGGGGTTGGGTCATTATCTTTCAGGAGGTAGGATCTTCCTTTGGTAACCTCAGTAAGCCACTTCCAAGGTAAACCGAACTCTGTCATTGAAATGGGTTGGGATCTTCTCCACAAATGTCATGATGACCACTCTGACTGACCAGTAGAAACTGTTCCCAGGACAAGAGGTCAGAGAGCTGACAAGTCCACTCATTTTGTGGGTCTTGATTTGTGAAGTGGAAGACATACTAGAATAAAAACTTTAAAATTCAAACAACTAAATTTTCTATTAACCATGGAAACACAAAAATGGGTATGTGAGGCATCTGCCTAGGAGAAGGGGTAGTTGAAATAAGAAAAAGTTATATATTAAGAAAGGGAGAAAGGAAAGCTTTAGCAGTGAGTCCAGAATCCAGTGGAACAGAGTGCTGCAAGTTCTCCAGCTTTCTTCCAAAAAGGTAGAGACACAAGATAACTGTCTTCCAAATGGAAGGGAAGGACAGGGCCGCTGGTGTGAGTCCTGGCTCTTGCCTAAAAGACCAGTCCAATCAGGTGGAAATGGGAGCAACTTGGGCGGGTGGTGGTCATCCCAGAAGTCCTGAAAAGTAGGACTGATGTCCAAAGCAGGCTGAGAAGAGTCAAGATCAGGGTGGGGAAGACAATGTATGTATCAACTCCTAGAGATGATGAGAGAGGAAATGTGGAAGAAGGAATGGCAAAGTAGTGGGCAGGAAGCCCAGAGATCTGAAGAGCAGGGCTAAGGTAGGAGGTTCAGAGGCAAGTTCTAAAATACAGAGGTCCTGGCCAAGTGCGGTGGCTCACGTCGGTAATCTTAGGATTCTGAGAGGCCAGGGCAGGAGGATCTCTTGAGTTTAGGATTTTAAGACCAGCCTGGGCAAGAGCAAGACTACATCTATACTAAAAATAGAAAAACTAGCTGGGTGTAGTGGTACACACCTATAGTCCCAAGAGAATTGGTACACAAGAGAATTGCTCAAGCCCAGAGTCTGAGGTTGCTGTGAGCTATGATGCCATAGCACTCTACCTAGCATGACAGACTGAGACTATCTCAAAAAAAAAAAAAATACAGAGGTCCTTTTACAGGCTGTCCAGCATGAGAGGTAAGCAAGGGACCACTCAGGCCAGATTCTGTACTCTGTCTAGTCCACACCTTGTTTATATTTATACCTCCAAGACCAAGTACAAGGCACCAAGGACACAATAAACCCAATGGGAATGTTTGCTGAATGCTGTGCTTCAGGGCTGTGGAGAGACATGGGCCTCTGCTGGGAGCAAGAAAGAGTCCTAAGTACAGGACCTGGCACATAGGACAGATTTGGAAAATGGGTGAATGGATTATTGATAATACCTAACTTGGATCTCCAAGGGCTGTGCTAACAATGCTCGGCCAACCAAATGCACCGACTATACCTTAGAAAGCCAGCAGGCAGGGCGTAGGATCTAGAGATGGAGGATGGTGACAGTTGGGGGAGAAGCAGGCAGGCTGCAGAGTCATGGCAGGTACTAGTGGACGTCAATTCACAACTAGCATCTGGGTGAGCTTCAATTAATGGTTCCACACCTGTTTGCCGATCTGCATCACTTAGGAATCTTGTCAAAACACAGAGTATCTGATTTCCTGTCTGAATTGGAATTTCCAGGATCCAGAGGTCTCTGGACTTCATATTACAAATGGATATCACAGGTGATACTGGTACCTAGGTAAATATGGGAACCAAGCCTTAAAATCATTAATTCTCAGACTGAGTGCAGTGGCTCATGCCTGTAATCCTAGCACTCTGGGAGACCTAGGTGGGTGGATCGCTTGAGCTCAAGAGTTCAAGACCAGCCTGAGCAAGAGTAAGACCCTATTTTCTACTAAAAATAGAAAAATTAGCCAGCATTGTTGTGGGCACCTGTAGTCCCAGCTACTTGGGAGGTTGAGGCAAGAGGATTGCTAGAGCCCAATATTTCTGTCAGTTATGATGCCAGGGCATTCAACCCAGGGCGATAGAGTGAGACTATGTTATCAAAACAAACAAACAAACAAACAAACAACCCCCCCCAAATTAATACTCACCGGCTTTAATTATAATTTGGCTCTTGTCAGTTGGTTGGTTGTTATGAACACAAATATACAATAGACAATATTGAGTCATTACAAAATGCAAGGTTAATCTATGTACGTCAAACGTATGAACACATTTAATTTTCACAATGACCCTGTAAGGAAGGTACTATTCTCCCCATTTTACAAATGAGGAAACTGAGTCTGACAAAGGTTAATAATTTTCCCAAGGTCACACATCCAGCCAGGCAGTCTGGCTCCAGAGCCCATTCTCTTAGCTTCTATAAGAAGAGACATAAATACATCACTTTAAATCCGTGTATAGCCAGGAAGGGAGAGAACTGCAAAGGAATTCCATGTGCTATTTATTCTTGGTTTTTAAAAATGTTTTTAACAATATAAAGTCATTATTATTACTTAGAAAATAATGTTTGATGAATTAATGAATAAATCAGCAAAGGAAAACCACAGCAAGATGACACACTGCATTGTAGGGAACTAACATGATCCCACAGTTAGGACTTAGTGCATCTGGATTAAGTTTTTGTCACTTGCTGGCCATTTGATCCCAGGTAAGTCACTCAAGCCTGCTGTGTATCAACATCTTCACTTATAAAGCAAGGACAATCTCTCTTCCTGATTATTGAGTAGTTGGAAGAATATAAACTATTAAGATTTGCAAAGTAGTACTGTTAACAATAATAATAAAATAATGAACCATATAACCAGAGAACAGGTGAACACCCTGGCTGGGATTACAAACCACCTGGGAGGAAGGGCTCAGGCACTTACGCTTAGTCTTCAAAAGAGGTAAAGACTGTTATCTTACACTGTATATAAAAATTTACTCAAAATAGATCAAAGCTCTAAATGTGAGAGCTAAACCATAAAATTTAAGAAAACATAGGGAAGAAGTGTCATAACATTGGATTTGGCAATGATTTCCTGGATATCACACCAAAGGCATAGACAACAATGGAAAAAACGAACAGGACCACATCAAAATTTCAAACTTTTCTGCATCAAAGGACACTATAAACAGAGTGAAAAATCCATCTGCTGAATGGGAGAAAATATTTGAAAATCACATATCCATTAATATCCAGAATATATAAATAACTCCTACAGCTCAACAACAACAACAACAACACCTGATTAAAAATGAGCAAAGAACTTGCATTGACATTTCTCCAAAGAAGATTTACAAACGGGCAATAAGCATGTGAAAAGATGCTCGATGTCACTCATCATTAGGGAAATGCAAATCAAAACCACAATGAGATACCACCTCACACCCAGGAAGATAGCTACTTTCAGAAAAACAGAAAATAACAATTGCTGGCAAAGATGTGGGGAAATTGAAACCCCAGTACACTGCTGATGGGAATGTGAAATGGTACAGCTGCTATGCAAAACAGTATGGTGATTCCTCAGAAAGTTAAAAGTAGCATTACCATATAGTCTAGCAATTCCACTTGTTGGTATGTACACAAAAGAACTAAAAGCAGGGTCTTGAAGAGATATTTGTATATCCATGTTCATGGCAGCATTATTCAAAAGGTGGAAGCAATCCAACCACCCATATATAGAGATGAGTGGATGAATAAAATGTGACACACATATATGTGTATATATAGAATATTATTCAGCCTTTAAAAGGAAGGAAATTCAGTCTAAAGGTGGAAGGTGATGGTTGCACAACAATGTACTTAATGCCACTGAACTAGGTACTTAAAAATGGTTAAAGTGGTAAATTTTATGTTATGCTTTTTTCTCCAATTTGAAATAAATATTAAAAAAAACAAGGTAAACACATGCACTATCTCAATATAGTAAGTTCAAATTTAAGAAAGCACTTCCCAAATCTTGTTCTGTGGTTGACTATTCTTAGGTGATATGCTCAAAATAAAGATTTTGTGGTCATTTATTTATTTTTTCAAAAAATATTTAGTGCATCCCAGGCTCTGTACAAGTTGTTGAAATCTACATATGGGAACCTAATGTGGTTTCTGTCTTTATCAATTTGACAATTTAGCAGAATAGTAATCTCATTTATTGAGTACTAAACAGACGGCAAGAAACTTATAGTCTTTATTCCATTTTATATTCATGAGATGGGTATCATCATCCTCTTATTAGAGAAGTGGAAACTAGCCTCAGAGAATTGACCTAACTTTCTCCAAGTTCACTCAACTAGGGGCCAAGGTCTGCCTGGCTCCAGAGCTCTTAGCTGCTGGTAACCCTGTCTGTGTTTCCTCCTGGGAGACCCACACTGCACTGTGTTACATGAAAGACTGTAAAAGGTTTAACAGTAAATAAAGCTATATAACCTGGTATGATTTTGCATATTCCAAGCTTATTTAATTTCATAACCCTTCCTTTTTGGGGGGAAGGAAGCAACACCCCTATAAATGAGCTATAGAGTCTTTCTGCAAAATATAACCACAACACCAAAGAGAATTGAAAACACGTATCCACACAATAAGGTGTACATTAATATTCATAGTAGCATTACTCACAATAGCTAAAAGGAGAAAACAATCCAAATGTTCAACAATGTATCAATCAACAAAATGTGGTATAGTCATACCATAGGATATTATTGGGCAATAAAAAAGAATTATGTACTTATGGATGCTACAATATGGATGGGTCTTGGAAACATTATGCTAAGTGAAAGTAGCCAGACATATTACAATTATGGGCTGCATAATACTGTTTTGGTCAACGATGACAACACATACAATATGGCCCCATGAGATTATAACACCATATCTTCACTATGCCTTTCCTATGGGTAGATAGATATGTTTAGATGTTTAGATACATAAATACTCACCATTGTCTTATAATTGCCTACAGTATCCAGTACAATGTACTATACAGGCTTGTAGCCTCGGAACAATAGTCTATTCCATATAATGGCCTAGGTGTGTAGGGGGCTACACTATCTAGGTTTAAGTGCATCCTATGATGTTCACACAATGACAGAATCTCCCAACAGTGAATTTCTCAGGATGCATTCCCGTCATTAAGCAGCATATGGCTGCATATGATTCCACTTAAATAAATATCTGGAATGGGGAAATTCGAAGACACAGAAAGTAGATTCATCGTTGCCAGGAGCTCGAAGGAGGGAAGGCAAGGTGAGTGGCCACTAATGGATGTGGCGTTTTTTGAAAATGTTTTGGAATTAGGTCAGTGGTGATGGTTGCACAATTTTAAGACTGAAATGTCCATGTTAAAGTGGCAGATGTTATGAGAGGTAGGTGAAGATTTTATGATAAGTCCACATTAAAGTGCAGATTTTATCATAGATTTTTATGAACTACATCTCAATTAAAAAAAAAAAAGAATACAATCACAACTTAGTATATTAGAAACAACAGACCATTGGATCCCGGGGCTGCAGACTATTTGTTCTGCCATTTTAGACTATATAATTAGGGGGGCATTGCAGCTCCTTAGATTTGCTGTCCTATCCTCAATAAACACACCGTCCTAAATCCTAAGCAGAAAAAGCAAACAAGTACAGAAAAGGGAGGCAAACTTGGAAACTGAGGAACATCAAAGTGTCTGTCATTGCAGGTGGTATCACACCCAACATTGGACTTTTATCTGGTAGATCAGCTTAGCTTATTTTGACAACAGTAGTAGAGACGGCAAAGTTCCTAAACTCCTCTTCACCAGAAGGTTTAAATTCCAACAGTTGATTATGCCACGTGCTTGGCAGAGAGATCCCATTTTGTTTGAATGACATCAGATGCACCCAGGTTTAAGGAAATTATAAAAACCATGTCACTGAATTATAGAATTTTAGAACCAAAAAAGGACTCTGGAGAGAGATCACCTGGCCTGATTCTCTCACTTTGGCTATAGGGGAAGTGAGAAATGCAGTGGCTTGCCCCAGATCACATAACCAAGCATGGCGGAGACTTCTGGTTGTCTTGCTTATCTGTCCTCCCCTTCTTTCCTGGAAATGCCACTCCCCCCTCACCTCACCATCTTTCAACTGCATTCATGATTATCTAAAATAAATCTATATTTCCTAGTGAGATATGGTTACAAGACTGAGTTTTTGCCAGTGGGGTATAAATGGAAGTGGTGTAAGCAATTCCTGGGAAGTGCACTGAAAGGTCAGGGGTTGGGCTGGGGCATATCCTTCTTCCTTTCTACTGACTGGTCTGTAGATTAGGTAGCTAGAGTTGGAGCAGCCACTGTGGACCATGAAATGGAAGTTTCATTTGGAGAATAGGAGAGCAAAAGATACAATTCCAGGTCTCTGATAATTATGGAATTGTCATATCAGCTCTGGAATTGTTCATCTCCAGACCTTATGTGAAAGAGAAATAAATTATTTTTTTTAGCCACTGTCATTCAAGTGTAAATTCTATCATTTACAGTTGAGTTGAATTGGAACTGATAAGAGGATGTAAAGAAATTGGGATGGGAACTCAGGTCTCCTGAATCCAAGCACAGGATACTATTACTTTTTCAAATTAATTAATTAATTTTTATTTATTTTATTTTATTATTATTATTATTATTATTATTTATAGACAGTCTCGCTTTGTTGCCCTTGGTAGAGTGCCATGGCGTCACAGCTCACAGCAACCTCCAGCTCTTGGGCTTAGGTGATTCTCTTGTCTCGGCCTCCCGAGTAGCTGGGACTACAGGTGCCTGCCACAACACCCAGCTATTTTTTGTTGCAGTTTGGCTGGGGCCGGGTTCGAATCTGTCACCCTCAGTATATGGGGCTGGTGCCCTACTCACTGAGCCACAGGCACAGCCCAATTAATTTATTTTTAGAGATGGAGTCTCTCTATGCTGCCCAGGCTGGGGGTCAGTGGCCATTCACAGGCATGATCATAGCTTACTGTACCCTCAAATGTCTGGGCTCCAGTAGAGGCTCACCATGGCTTCTAGCTTGCTTCCTACTTTTAGTAATAAAGTCAAATTGTGCTATGTGTTTTGTATGTAATAGGTGCTGATAATTTTTGAGTGCTCACTACATGCTAGTTACTGTTTAAATACTTTAAGTATCATTAATCCATTTAATCCTCAGGTCAACTCACTAAAGCTGGTCTATTATTATCATTTTACAGACAAAGGACCTAAGGCACAGAGAGACTGAGTAACCTGCCCTGAGTCACATATTTAGTAAGAGGTAGGGCTGAGATTTGAATCCTGGCAGCCCGGTTCCAGAGCCTGCACTCTTAGCTCTTACATTACATTCCCTTTTATGATGTATTTCCTCATCACCCTCTATACTCACTTTAAAGAGGAGGAAACTAAAGCAGATAATTGTCTAATCATTTGTACAAAAACCTCTCTGCTAGTCAGTGCAGCAGCCCGCTCTAGAAGGCAGACTTTGAACTCCTGGTCCAGTGCTCTTTCACCAGACCATCCTGCTGCCTCCAAGGCCACCTGAGCAGACACATAATCTCTACCCACTGCCCCCCCAACACACACACACACACACACACACACAACCACCCAGCAGGCACCCAGACATTTTTGTGGCCAGGATGGCTACAGACTCCTTTGAAAAGCAGCCAACTTTGCCCTCCACCAAATAACTTTGTTTTATTTATAGTCTCCTGCTCAGAGCTTTTGAACTGGCTGCTCATTCTGGGGAAGATCTTGATAACAGCTGTTCCTTGGAGAGGGTTCATAGGAAACAAGGTGAATAAACACCACAGAGCTCCTGCCTGTTTAGCAGAGCTTTGCTCCTGGGGGTGTTTATAAGTCTGTACTGGTGTCTGGGTGCTTAAGACTTTGAATTCAAAATGGCAGTTTGGACATTTTCACTTTTTCAGTTTTAATTCAAAAAAGTTTACCTTTTGGCTTCAATAACCTCAGGGTAGAGACGAAAGAGAGAAGTTATCTTTATCCAGAGTCTTTTCTACTACTTACCTTCTGGCTTGTTTTGCTTCCTGTCTAGGTGGGGACCTGGGCGGGAGGACTTAGGACCAGTTACTGCCGTGACTGTGGAGTGGATGTGGAGTGGAGAGATGCTCTGAGAATCTGTAAGAGCTAAAATAGCAGAAAGGTTCAGCGGTATTTCATAACAGAAAATGGGGTGGGGAGGTTAGAGAAAGTAAGGAAGAAAAGAAAAAATCCTAATATCAAAAGTGATCCATGAGCTTGCAGAGTCCTTGGGCTTGTGAACAAAGGAGTCACCCTAAATAAAGCATGACTATGTCACATGTGTCTGAAATATTATTCGGCTTGGATGCTAATTTGGCTTCACCGACTGTTCGTTATGAGACCTTGGGAATATGCCTCAGTTTCCTCTTTGTAAAATGGGGGATAAACTCACAGAGTGTTGGGAGGATTGGCACTAACCATGTATGAGAAATACTGAGTCAGACTCGGAGCAGCCCGTGCTCACCAGCTCATTAAAGGGTAGCTAATGGTAGCTGTCATTACCGCTGCCTTTGAGATCCCTCCAGGCCTAGAGGGATGAAATTTGGTTGTTCATAAAAGTGAGCCCCAAGGGGGAGGAGGGGCAGGTGGCAGGTTGGTGATTTTAGCTCTCAAAGACTTTGCTTTGTGTTGAGTTAATCTCTATCTGGGGCTGTTATGGGACAGGAGGTTTCTGTATGGAGTTCTCAAAATGGCAGACAAAGGGAGGCAGTCCAGAGGTCCAGAGGTGGAGGCCCAGCGTCTGGGCATCCTCCGAAGCCCCCAGGCAGCTTTCCTTGGGGGCACATGTGGTCTCCTTAAAGGCCTAAGGGAAGAAGAAAGGATCATACGGGCATGTGCGGTGTGAGAGGGTCCTAAGGAACTCACTGGAAGGTAGGCATTTTCAAAGGGAACACTTGTTTTTATCCAGGCCTTACCGGGAGACAAATCTCTGTATGAGAGCTACTGGAAGGGATGCCATAGGGCAGGTGTGGGTGAAGATTTCTTCGAAAGGGCTTGGGGTCTGCATGATAGGGTTAGGGTCTCTTCAGGGGGCCAGTAGGGGAGTTTCTCAAGGACAGTGGGTGGAGGTCCGTAAGGGCCTGCATCCGGAAGCCTAGGTCCTAGGTGAACTCTCCCGGTGAGATGCGCTAGGAGCGCGCGCTTCCCGGCCTCCAGCGGGCCCGCCTCCCGCGAGCGGACTACATTTCCCAGCAGCGCTCGCGGGCGGCGGCGGCGCGCGCGGGCGGGCGGGGGCGGAGGTGTGAGAGGCGGAGGGGGCGGCGCGCGCCGGGTACGCGCGCCGGCGACCATGGCGTTCGCCGGGCTCGAGCGAGTACATTAACCCCTGGCGGTGGCGGCGGCGGCGAGGGAGCGAGCCTCGAGCGGGCGGGCCTCAGCCTGAGGGAAGGGAGGAAGGGGCGGGGAAAGCGCCAGAGGGAGGCCGGTCGGCGGCGGGCGGGCGGGCAACGCAGCGCCGAGCGGGGCCCGCGGGCCCATGAGGAGGCCCGGGGACCATGGGCTCCAGGATCAAGTGAGTGCGGCCGGGCCGGGCGGAGCCGGGCCGGGCGCGGGGCGGCGAGGCCGGCCGAGGGCTGCAGGCCGCGGGCCGCGCGGGGGACTTGTTGCCGGGACCAGAGGGGCGCCCCGCGTGCCGGCGTCACGCGGGGAGGGGGACGGTTGCCATGGCGATCCAGGGAGGCGCGGGGGCGGGTGCTGGCGGGGTGAAAGGGCTCTGGTGGTCAGGTGTCCCCTCCTCACCTGGAGGCGGGAACAGCTGAGATTACAAGGTGGCCCCCCTCCCCGGGTTTACTGAGAACCCCCGAAAATGGTCATGCAACTGCTGGGAAGGGGAGTGGGAAATCTCCGGAAGGAACTCCCCAAATGGGTGTGTTTGGGGCGCCCCAGAGAGTTGGCAGGTCCTGAGAGGTTGCACTGTGGCTGCTTGAGGCCTGCGGCCCCCACCGAAATCGCGTGAGGTTCTTAGAGGGAGGGGCCACTCCTTGATTTAAGGTCCGGATGGCCTGGGCAGGAAGGCCCTTCTCTCTTCTATTTCTCCCTCTTATCTGTGAAAGTCTCCACACAGCAAGGGCCAACGACTATGAAGGAAGATGCCTCTGTGTTGTAACTGAGCACCTGATCTTCATGATTGTTCGAAAGGCTTTGTAATCCAATCCGGCAAATTCCCTCCCTCATTCATTCACCTGGAGTCCCTAGTTGGGGGTTAGTTTTCCGGGGAAATTGTTGATACATCTAACTTTAGAACCACTGAAACATTGTTGCCCTCCTCCTAGACAGAAGTTGACTTTGGAAAGTGCAACTTTTATGCAGTCCAATTTGGGTGTGTTGCTTTGGACTCTATCTGCCTTCTCAGCCAGGTCCTCTACTGGCCTCTCCCTTAGCCCCAGAACATGAGATGCCTTATCTCTAATTACTAACAAATGTTCACTTTTTCTCTGTGACTAATAGAATTGTTTAAGGACATCAAAAAACAAAGTTGACAACATAGGCTGTTTTGTAAAACAATTTTCATAGGATACTTTAAGATCCCTTACTGGAAAGTCAGTGGAATGTGTTTATTTCAGCATTCTGAGACGTGTGGTAGGGAAGTTTGAAAGGGGAAGGGCCTTCAGGGTGAAGTGTAATAATTATTTAAACGTTGCATCTCTTGTCTTCATAATGCCCATGCAGTGTGACCCTTGCCCAGCCCCGTAGTCCCCTGAGTGGTTAGGCTTCCCACTTACAAAATGTTGTCTTATAAATGAACTGGAAAAGTTTGCTTATGACAATGAAAATGGAAGAGTTGGATGAGCACTCTGTTAATTCTTTATTTTTGTGGAAACGAGAAAAAAGAAAAGTTAGAAGCATACTCCAAACAAGAGCTTGAGAGGCTTGGGAGATAAAAAGATGTAATTTGTGAAGCATTTGGATTAAAGAGGCACTCCAAGTTTAGCTCCTGCTTCCAAGTAAGAGTTGTAAACTTGGATTTCAATAGCACTTAGAAACACTTTCCAAAAGCCACCTTAGAGTCGCAGAGTATACATGAGGACACTTACCCTTCTTGTTAAGAAAAGTTCAGAAACTTGCCTGACACTAGGCGATGAGTGTCAGAACTAGCATTATAATCCAACAAGTAGAAGCTCAGATGATAGCAATCCAGTCTGTCTTTTGCTTTTGGAGGTAGCAGGTTGACAAATATATTTCTCAAGTGTGTTTTGTGGAACCTATCATTCTGAGCACTTGGGCAAGGGAATTAACTAAGGCATGAAATTGTATTAAGCGTGAAATTAGTATGTAGAATAGCCTTATTGATCTAGAAACTAGACTGCTCTGTGATAAAGATAAAAACTCAGCCTTGGGAAATATGTTACCTGTGAAACTGAAAGGGAATATGAAGAGAAGTTGTGAAAAGTAGTTGTGATTTATAGTGACTGTTGATGATGCAACTTCTGCCTGCAGCTAGGAATTTGGATGGACAGGTAGAGAGGAAATGGTCCTGGGTGCTGCCCTAGTTTTTGGAGAAAACAGCTTTGGTAACTACTGGCCATTCATCTTGGCAGGGCAGAACTAACAGTAGCTCAAAGTGAAACCTAAGTGTGTAGGCTTCATTGGGACAGTCTTAGGGGTGGGTCTCCCTCAGTTTTCCAAAATCAGATTTAGGTTCAAATTTCCAGTTCTTTTTCATGCTAAGTATGAAACTTTGCACACACTACCTCTTTCAACCTCAGTTTCCCTGAGGAGAAAATGGTGAGGACTATCAGCAGGTTGCAGGTTCTTGTGAGCAATAAACACAGTGTAATGTAACCCATGTTAAAACTCAGTGATTTTTAATTTTTAGTGTTTTTTTTTTAACTTTATCAAAAAACTAAGAACTTCTGTATTTTATACTGGAAATATGAGAGAAAGGTATGTTTCAGGCAATGGAGGAACTTTTAATGTTCAAGGAATTAGACCGATATTTTGCAGAGAAAGGCTTAACATTGTCTCATTATTAAAAAATAAAAGTTGATTAAAACCAATATGTGTAATTATGAAGCTGATGTCTTTTGTTTAATGAATAGTAAAGCATGTGTATTGCTTGGCACAGGTGTTGAGATTTAAGCTTGATCAGACTTTGCTTTCAAGCTAAACCTGGTTAAGCACAATATGTCAGGCACCATGGTAATGGTTTATGTATGAACCATTTCATCACTACCTCCCAACTGTTCATTGGTGTAGATGCTATTTATTAGCCACATTTTTCTTTTTCTTTTCTTTTCTTTTTTGAGACAGTCTTGTTCTGTTGCCCTGGTATCATAGCTCACAGCAAACTCAAACTCCTGGGTTCGAGGGATCCTCTTGGCCCAGTTTCGTGAGTAGCTGTGACAACAGGCACCTGCCACAATGCCCCCCTAGTTTTTCTATTTTTAGTAGAGACAGTGTCTTGCTCTTATTCAGGCTGGTCTCAAACTCAATCCACCCACCTCCCATAGTGCTAAGATTACAGGCATGACGCACCACGCCCATTTATTAGCCAAGTTTTTCAAAGGGGAGAATGGGAAGTTTATAGGCCTAGGGTGCTTGCCCTGATGCTACTTCCCCATTACCACTGCTCCCCCTACCCAGGCTAGGCCACATCCCCTTGTTTCATGTATTAGTGGCCCCTTGTACTAAGAACATAGTACTATTATAAATCTAGTTCCTTTTCTGTCTCCCATACTAAGTTATAAGTAAACTTCTTGATAGCAGAGACTATCTCATTTATCTTTTGAGTTCCCTGTGTCAGACTCAATGCTTGACTCATGGTTATTTAGAAAGAGTTCATAGAATGCATTTAAGTAATATGTTAGGATCTGAGTTAAGACCATAAGACTAAGTTCTGTGAGTTGAGTGTACACAGAGTTAAAAGAACAATGTGCCATTTAAACCCTTGAGAAAGAAGAGTTTTTATGTGTTATGTGAAGTTAAACCAAATTGCACTGGTCTAGGCAGACTTTTTTTTACTAAAGAATAGTTAGTTCATGTTCATTTAAATAAAGGAATATTGTCTTGCCTCAAACCAGCATCTAATTGACAAGGGAAAGAGAAGGTCTCGATATGCAGGCAGCATCCTAGAAACCTAAACCTTAACCCTGAGAAGGCATTTATGTAGCCCAGCGTTTTTCAACCATTTTTATCTCATGGTACACTTGACCTAGTTAAACTTCCATGGCACACTTAAATTATGTTGATCAAAAAAATAAGAGTAAAAAAAAATACTGTGCTAGTAGCATCTTTTGAAAATAATGATCTTTAAAAATGTTGGAAGCACACCAAAGATCTTCTCACAGCACACTGGTTGAAAATCATTGATCGAGAGCAGTGGTTCTCAAACTTCCTAATGCCTTGACCCTTTAATACAGTTCCTCATGTTGTGGTGACCCCCAACCATAAAATTATTTTCGTTGCTACTTCATAACTGTAATTTTGCTACTGTTATGAATTGTAGTATAAATATCTGATATGCAGGATGGTCTTAGGCGACTGCTGTGAAAGGGTCCTTCGACTCCCAAAGGGGTCACAACCCACAGGTTGAGAACCACTGAACTAGAGTGATAAAAAGAGCAGTGGTAACTGACAACCTTCCACAGGTATGTTTAAATCTTATTTAGTGTTAGGGAGATCCCAGTGGACTAGAATGTGGTTAATAAACAATTTAGCCGATAATGCAGACACACAACAGGAAACTGTATGGCAGTTTAATATTGCTTGTGGTGACATCCTAGAAATTGCTTCCAGGCACCAAGTGCAGGAAGTGGGTTGTAAGTAATCGAAGGAAGTATTCTAAGTGAGTTTGAAGAAACCTGACATTTATGGACTCAGAGAAAAGCATACTCTAAGATTTGAAGGCATAGGGACAGGACAGGGCAACTGATGTGGCCTTGTGGTGTTTATTCTGCATTTGCCCTTATGCCTGTCTTTTGTCCCTGTCAAGCCGACCTCTTTGAGGTTGGTGACCAAGAAATTTACCCATTAATTCATTAATCACCTAATGCAGAACTAAGAAGACTGTCAAGCACATACTAGACACTTAATAAATGTTATCCATTATTACTATTGTCATAATTAGTAGTAGCAGTGTGCCTGGCAGTGTGCTAAGTGCTAGTGTGCTAGTACAAAAGGGACACAAAGATGAAAAGATTTTTCTTTGCTTTAAGTCTTTGTAAAGTAGTAGACATGGATGTAAAAAGCAACCCCATCCAGGTTCCCTTCTCACCAAAAAAATCAACTATAATACAGTGAGATAATTGCTATGGTAGAGATACAGCCAGTGATAAATAGGTAAGTGTGGGAGAGGCTGTTTTGGGGCAGGGGATGTCAAGAAAGGAAAGCTTCACTGAGGAGATAATGCTTTAGCTGAGAGAAGAGTAAGGGTGTGAAAGGGGTCGAGGTGGTGATGGAGTAGAGGCAGTGGCTATGTTGGCAGTGGTAGTATCAACAGAGGAAGGAGGATGTATGGGAACATGGCATGTTAGGGAGGTAAGAAATTGCTGTGTTAGATACTGAAATGCCAGAATGTCAGACCTTGGGACTTAGAAGGGTGAACAATATCCATTCCTTTTCTTGTGGTGCTTACAGTCTGGTGGATCTGCCAGGTAAGATGGCAAGTAAATTCGCATATGCTATGTGGATGTGCTGTAAAGGAAGCAAACCAGAGGCTGGGAGAGTGATGGGAGCGGCTGTCCTATTTTAGATGGAGTGGAGAGGGAAGGACTCACTGTGGGGGTGACATTTGTGCTGAGAACTGAAGGATGAGAAAGTATTAGTCACGTAGAGACTAGGCAAGACTTTTTATTCCAGGCAAAGGGTGGAGCATACACAGAGTCCTTGAGGCAAGAAAACTCTAGACTTATCTCAGGAACTCACAAAAAGCTGGTGGTTTGAATAGCGATCCATGGCAAAGAGCTTAAGGAGGGGTCAAGGACTGAGCCTGAGAAGGTCATGGTAATCTGAAAACTGTTTTATTAAGATATGATTCATGTACTATAAAATTTACTCTTTTAAAGTATATAACTAAAGGTGTTTTTAGTATATTCACAAAAGCATGATTGATCACTACTCTAATTCCAGAATGTTTTCATCACCCCAGGAAGAGGCCCCATACCTGTTAGTAAGTACTAGTAATCATTCACCATTCCCTTCAGCCCTGGGCAATCATTAATTTACTTTTAGTTGCTGTAGATTTGTCTATGCAGGGCATTTCATATAAATGGAATCATAAAATACATAACACTTTGTGTTTGGATTCTTTCATTTAGCATAACAATTTCAAGATTTATCCATGTTGAGGGCAAGTTTGAGTGTTTCATTTTTTTTATTGCTGAATAATATTCATTGTATGGAGACATCACATTTTACTCATCTTTTTATCAGTTAGGTATTTGAGTTGCTTCCACTTTCCTTCTATTATGAATAATATTGCTGCAAACATAAGGATGTAATTTTTTTTTTTTTTTTTTTGAGAGTGTCTGATTATGTCACCTTCGGTAGAGTGCCATGGCAGCAATCTCCAACTTTTAGGCTTAAGTGATTCTCTTGCCTCAGCTTCCCAAGTAGCTGGGACTACAGGTGCCCACCACAATGCCCAGCTATTTTTTGTTGCAGTTGTTGTTTAGCTGGCCCAGGCTGGTTTTGAACTGCCAGCCTGGGTGTAGGTGTATGTGGCTGGTGCCATAACCACTGTGCTCTGGGCGTTGAGTCTGGATGTAATTGTTTTCATTTCTCTTGGATATATACCTAGGAGTGGAATTGCTGGGTCACACAATAACCTCTTAACATTTTGACGAATTGTTGAAATTGTTTTTCAGAGCACCTGTACCATTTTGTGTAAAGTAGTATCTCATTGTGGTTTTGATTTGGCCCAAATCGGTTGTATAGAAAACAAAAAATCAGCATGGACAGATAGGTTTCTCAAAAGAGGTTGGGACTTAAACAGAAAGAAAGGGGAGTTTTGGAGCAGGGAAGGAAGTCATAATAGTGGAAGTTATATGACTTAAAAGTGAGGATAAACCTATATCATTGTTTGCAAGTAGAGAGAAGCAGCATTAGGGTCTTAATATATCTCTATCTCAGTCTTTTTCTTTTCTTTTCTTTTCTTTTTTGAAGGATCCCATTACCAAAGTGCAGAACAGAATTGGTTCTTCTCGAGGCCTTTTGTAGAGCACAACTGACAACTTTCTCTGTGATGAGACTAGGAATTGAAATGTGACTTCTCTCTAGCTTTCTCCCTTAATGCCTCATCTCCTCCTCCTCTCTGCCTCAGCGCTTTGCTCCCAGTCATCACAGGAGACTGTAGAAAGACTTGGGGGATTTTGGAAGGAAAATCTCCTTGGAGTCTGAACTTTCCATAATTAGCACTCAGAGTTAGCCACTTGAACTTTCATGGAAAATGTATTGATGCTACTCCAGCATTCTTCTCATAACCTTTGCAGTCAACTTGGAGGGGGTTGCCTGACAGGAAGGTTCAAACTGGGAAGGTAAAGCCTGGAGTATTGTTCTAGGAAAATGTTTGCATTCATCTATTCAATCTGTAAGTTTCTGGTTAGTGTTCTGGTTGCAGTTGGAAAGGTTCAACTTTTTCCTGGCTCTAGGGGGTACTAATCTCTGGGTTTGCAACATCCTTTTTGCTTAAAAGGGTTTTGTTAGGATGTGGAAAGATAAACAAGGAAGAAAAATAAACAAAAGAAGAAAAAGCCAATCTTCTCTACTTTTATTGGAATTCATACTCATTCTTTCCAAGTATTGAAAGGAACCAAAAAAAGTAATAAAAGGTATATTCAATATATGTCCTGTAAAAAAGAGGTGACATTGAAAGTCATGAACCGAAAGTTCATTTTTGTAAGTTGGCTGTGGCAACTAGAATGTACTTTTCTTCTAGAGATACTGTTACATACGTATGTATTATACAAATTGTCAACTGTCAAGGGCAAGGATATTCCAGGCAGAGAGAACTGTATGCAAAAGTCATAGGGAGATAAAAGGTATAGCTGAAATATAGGATGTGAAGATAAAGATTATAGGACAGAAGTTGAAAAAGTAGGCTTGCATTATCAGGACATGATGCCATTGAAGGGTTGAATTGAGGATATTGGGACTTTATGTATATTACCTGGCATCAGTAGTTTACAGCAGTGATATTCCTGCCTTGTGCAAAATGATCCATTGGAATTTAAGAAGAATATATTAGAATTTTATATCAACCTTTAAAATTTGTTTCTGTATTTTCTTTTTTTTCTTTTTTGTTTCTGTATTTTCTAATGTATGTATTAGTATAGTAAGGTGTTGTTTTAATTTATAAATGTGCACACATGTATGTTCAACTTTTTACTGATAGGAACAATGCATGGAAAAAAAGGGAGGCCCTCAAATTATGGGACTGTGTAATAGTTTATACTGCAGAAGATCAAGGCCTGATTAGGGATTTTGCAGTGGAAAGACAAGGTATGGATTTGAGAAAGATTTTAGGTAGGATTGACAAGACTTGGTGACAAATTACATGCAAGAGAAAAGAGAAGAATCAAAGATGACTTGCCAAGGTTACAAAGCTACATTATAAATGGGTGTTTATAAGGTGAGGACTGGTTATATAATGTGTTTGCTTTTCTGAGGTATAAGTGGTAAGAAGGCATTTTAGTCTGCCTTGAGAAAGGAAGGAATCCTCAAGGTTTCCATAGTGAACTTGTGTCCTTTGGTAGGTGAGTAAGATTGAGGTGGGCTGGACCAGGTTGCCCAAGGGAAATGTGTCCCTGCAGATTCAAAGAGGGAGAGAAAATTGCCTTTTGAACTTGTTTTAGATACAGGAAAGGTTTCAGGGAAGTTATATTGACCTCGCCTAGGCTGTATGAGTGAAGTGGAAGGAAGGAAAGCAATTTAGAGAAGATGCTGTTTGACTCCATGGAGACAGTTGTCATGTTCTGGAGCGGGAGAAGGGATAGGGGGATGTGGGCATTAGAGTTTTGTGTCCCGAGAACTGCACACAGTCCCCCACTGAATTCTGAACTGCTGAGCTTCAGATTTGTTTTTAATTTATAAAAGCTAATAAATTCACTTGTATAGTTATTGTGACAATTAAAAGAGCTCTTGTGTCTGGCCCGCCACAGAGATATGACTGTTTAGTGAATTGTCAGCTGTCGTTAACACTGTTTGGCGAGGACAAAGCACAGAGTTGTCTGAACATCTTAGAATTAAAAAAAAGTTAAAGTAAAGGGTTTTTTTTTTTTGTTTGTTTGTTTTTATAGTGGTGTAGTTACTTTTTAAAAAACAAAGTACTTGTTTCCTTTTGGTGAGAATGTTCGGTTGATGTGTAGAATACTTCACTGACTATCTGAAGGATTGAGGTCCTGGTATATATAAAGTGCTATTCCTTTGCTGGTCGGAGAGAAAGGAAGCCTTTAGTTTACTAAGAGAGATAAGATGAGCATGTAACTAATTAGAATTACAATTCAGCACTTAAGTACATTTTGTGCCCCCATCTCATTTATCATGTTGGAAATTTTTATTTAGTTTTGTGAAGATTTACACAAATAATTTATATTTATCTCTGTTTAGCTGATAATACTACTCAGTCAATTTTAACACAATTTTTCATTTTTTAAACTTTTTTATTTTGGAAAGTTTTAAACATCTGTAGAAGTTAGAAACTATAATGAACTCCCAAATTCCCAACTAGTTATAATACTTATTAATTTATGACTTAACCTAGTTTTATTTATAGGTAACTGTAATTTCCTCCACCATTCTCCAGTCCTGTATTATTTTGACGTAAATCTCAGATGTCGTATCATTCTTAAAGACTTTCATATGTATTTAAAATAGATGTCTCCAAAAAATAGATGTCTGTTTTAAAAAACTGAATATCATCATGCCTATAAAATTTATAAAAATTCCTTAATATTACCTAATAGCTAGTCTGTGTTCAAAGTTCTCTCAGTTTTTTTAAACAGTGGATTTGTTTGAATCAACTAAGATAATAATACATTTCAGTTGCTAAATATGTATTTCATAAGCCGATGTTCCCTTCTATGCAGTTCTTTTTTTGAATCAGTGGGTTATTTGTCCTGTATGGTTTCCATTGCGTTGTGTGTTTTGTTTAGTGTGTTCTTCTATCTCCTTTATATCCTATACGTTGGTAATTAGATAAATTATCTTGAATCTGATCAAGTCACTTTTCTTGGCAAGGATACTTAAAAAGTGCTGAGGCACATTATGTCTGGTTATCTCTTTTTGATCCATCAATTTATTAGGGATTGTAAAATGCTAATATTTTCTCTCATTTCTTGTTCATATTAGCTAGAATACTTATAGAAAGAAAACTTCTTCCTATCAATGGTTTGGTTACCCTGAGCTATAGCTCACATAGGAAAGGCAGGATAAATGCTTGAATCCTTTATTTTTCAAATAGTTTTCCAGTATTTTCCAAAGGTTACTGATTGATTTGGAGGACAGAGTCCCTTTAAATGCATACATTTAAACCTATTTGCTACATTTCAGTCTACTATAGTTATTATTCTCATTAATCTTTTTTTTTTTTTTTTGCAGTTTTTGGCTGGGGCTGGGTTTGAACCTTCCAACTCTGGCATATGGGGCTGGAGCCTTACTCCTTTGAGCCACAGGCGCCACTCATTCTCATTAATCTTTAATTTGTCCTATCTTTGTCCAGTGGGAACCTCTTCTAGTAAACTCTAAAGTCCCCCCTCCTTTTTTTTGTGGTTTTTGGCCGGGGCTGGGTTTGAACCCAGCATCTGGGGCCAGCACCTTACTCCTTTGACCCCCAGGTGTCACCTACCCCCCCCCCTTTTTATTTTTTTTGAGATGAAGGTCTTGCTATATTGCCCACGCTGGTCTCAAACTATTGGCCTCAAGTCTTTCTCCCACCTCAGCTTCTGGAGTTGCTAAGATTCCAGGTATGCACCACCATGCCCAGTTGCTCTGAAGTCCTGACAGGATCCCAATAGCTCCTTTGCCTTTTTATATGACAAGAGGGTCCAGGCTTATCTTGTGTGTTTCTTGCTCCAGGCCTATATTCTACTGTTCCTCTAAGGAGAACTAGTTCCTTTTGGTGGGAAATAATATTAAAGATTAAGCCTGAGTTTTAGAACTTTTGGTGGTTGGGGAAGGAGGTTTGCTGTTAGGTTAGTCATAATTTCTAGGCTTCTCCAGGGGTCAGAATTAGGAAATGTGTGTATGTATTTTTAAAGGTAAATTGTCTTGTATGTTCATATTGCTATCTCCAATTTCAGATTGTAGAAGTTTTATTTAACCTTATCATCCTTATATCTGAATATCCTAAGTCTATACCAAAAACCTTGGTTTCCAACAGCACCAATATAATTATTATTTTTCTTTATCCCATAATATCCAGGCACCTCAACAGAAGTGTCAACATTACCACCACCAATAGTATCACTGAAAACAGTTATGTTTGGGTTTTTAAATTTTGGCAATTTTTTTTGTCTGTAGGATATAGCTCACTAGGAATGTATAGACAATTACTGTTTTAAAATCAGGAGAAATAATTTTTCTATATTGTTGTGTCACCAGTTCAATACATAGTTCAGTTTTAAACTTTTCTTTTTTATCCTTTTGTGGTTGGGTTTTAAAAATAGTTTTGTTTTATAATTACATAAAGTGCCTTTTAAAAATTAATTTTTTATGCTATATAAAATGTTTATATGTTTCAAAGCCAAACCTACAAAATAAATGGACTCATAAAAATCTAGCTTCTGTCCTTTCCTTTTGCCTTGTTACTTCTCTGTCCATAGGTAACTACAATAGAACCACTGTAAGGTGACCACCCAAGGGACTGTAACAGACTGGTCAATATAAGGAAGTAGGTAGTAGACTGATATATACATGTGGTGCATGTCTGGTCTATGAAAATTTGGTCAACTTAAGGAGGTGGTCAATGTAGAGAGACGGTCAACCATGGAGGTTCTGTTATAATTTGTTTTTAGATTTACATTTGTTCTTCCATTAAAAAGAAAAAAAGGCAAGTACATTCATATATTCATGCTCCCTTTTGCCAGGCCCTCAGGTAAATGGACCTTTTCTCCCCTTGACTTTTCTCATTTTATGATACTATATCCTGTAAAGAGATTACTTCTGGCAATATACAGAAGTATATTACTTATTTCCTCATTTCTCTGTAGGACAGCAATAGTACTTTATTGGGTGGATAGACAGTAGTTTGTATAATGAGTCTCATACTGGCGGACATTTAGGTTGCTTCTAGTTTTTTGTTACTAATGGTGCAGTGATGAATAGTGTTTTGTGTGTGTCTTTTATATTTTTATCATTATACCAATGAGATAGATTTTTAAAAGTGGGATTGCTGGGTCAAAAGGGTAAATTTTTATGTAAAGTTGCTAGGTAGTTGTCAAATTCTCCATGGGGCTCGTGCCAGTCTCTTCCATGTTTGCTTGTTGCTTTACAGCTTCATCATCAGCGTGTTTGTCAGACTTTAACAATTATTTTAATCAAAGTTATGAATACACAGGGTAACAGATCAGATAGTTCATAAGAGCCTGTCTTGTACAACAATCCTCTACCCTGATCTTCCCCAGTCCTACTCTTCAGAGACAAATTCTATTAACTGATGCTATTTTTAGTTTTTTATAACCCTCTGTAATTAACTTTAGACATGTTGTATCTGTTGACTTTCCGAAATGAAAGATGAGTAGCATTGTAGTACTTCTCTCTTTTCTTCATCCAGTGTTTTATATATTTATATTGTTTTAATTCTTGTAATATTCTTTAACTTAAACCTATTTATTCTTCTGTCTAAATACTGTCTCTTGACATTACACTTTGTAAGGGGAAGGATTTTTTCCTTAGCATGCTCTCCTGCCTTCTGTAATTTATACTTCTAGATTTGTATGGTCATTTCAATTTTGGTTTATGACCAGACCAAGACTTCAGTGATTTATCCTTAGGTTAATTCTAAACATGGAATGTTATTATGAATATTTACATATAAGTATTTAACTATAGTAGACCAGGTGGGGTGTTAGGACAATTTCATCCCCTTTGAAGGAGAATGGGTCATATGAACTTTTTCTTATAATCCATCCAGAATTTTAAATTATTCCAAATTTCTTTTGGAGCATATCTGAATTTTTTTATTTAAATTTTACATTTATTCATACAAAATACCAATAGTAGACACCAGCCCTATATAGAGAACAGCCCAGGAGATCATACATTTATGGGTATTTTCATTTTTGTGATAGCAGATACAAACCTCTACTTTATAGCCTTTGTGGGGCCTGTGTACCTCTGAGGCCTGAGCATATTTGAAATTGATGTTTAAAAATAGTTTTTGTCTTTTTTTTGAGACAGTCTCACTTTGTCATTCTCAGTAGAGAGTGCAGTGGTGTCACAGTTCACAGTAACCTCAAACTCTTGGGCTTAAGTAATTCTCTTGCCTCAGCCTCCCAAGTAGCTGGGACTACAGGACTCCGCCACAGTGCCCGGTTAGTTTTAGAGGCAAGGCCTTGCTCTGGCTGAGGCTGGTCTGGAACTTGTGAGGTCAGGCAATCTGCCCCCTTCGGCCTCCCAGAGTTCTATATAGGTGTGAGCCACCATGCCTGGCCAAAATAGTATTCTTGCTCTTCTTTTCCTTCTTCCTTTTCCTGAGTTTCTAAGTTTTTTTCCCTCTTGCATTAATTACTTTTATCCTTAATGTTTTCCAAACTTGAACTCATACTTGTGATTTCGTTGAGGCTTTCTCCCCTCTCCAGGGTCCCTCCCATCTTCCTGTTCTAGTCTGTATAAAATCAGGAACAGGAGGATGGGAGGGACCAGGAGAGGGGGAACATCGTTTCATCACTTTCCAGGATTGATTTCATTATTTTGTAGTTAACATTTTGTTTTGTTTGTTGGAGTACATATTCAAGTTCTTCTTGAAGATAACGATAACAGCAGACTTGCAGAAAGGGTACATAAAAAATAAACTTTGAGTTCTTGTACATCTGAAAAATGTCTTTCTCACACTTGATCAGTAGTTTGTATGGGTATAGCATGCTAGATTGACAGAATTTCTAGTCAAACTTTAAGATATTTTTCTACTATCTTTTAGCTGGCTGCTGCTTCTCTGGAAGACAGGGCAGGTGCTCTGCCATGTTTTTGTCAGCTTAGAGTATACAGCAGTACAGCCTCTCTGTATGCTGACCGTCTAAGGGACTGTACCAAACTGGTCAATGTATGGAGGTGGTCAGCCTAAGGAACTAGGCCTACTGTATTGATACGTACACATGGTATGTGTCCAGTCTATGAAAATTAGGTCAACTTAAGGAGGTGGTCTATGTGGGCAGGTGGTCAACTGTATCCAGGTTCCCTACTCCACTTCCATTGACATTCAAGGTGAGGGATTCCCTTTTACTACAGAGTAGAGGTGGGAATTCTGGTTCTCCAATAGCCCTCCACTGATGCTTCCCTGGCTGGGTGGGATAGTGCCTTATTCTTATTCCCACCAGAGCCTCAGCTGATAGCCTGAGATGGAGGGCAGTGGTCTTGTCACCCCTGAGGGGTAATGGAAGTCCTCAGTCTCCACTAGGTCTCCTTGATACCATCCCAGTGGAGCTGAGGAGGGTAGAAGTCCAGGCACTCTGGAGTTCCTCTGAAGCCACATTGAGGGGGGTCCTTGTTACTGCCTTGTGGGGGATGAAGAAAGTCCCAGCTCTGTCCTCACATTCTGTAACAGCACCTTGGTAGGGTTAGGGTGGATGTGGTTCCTCAGCACAGCCTGAAAATCCAGGCTCTCTGCTCGCCCCCTGTGGACTTAAGTGAGGTTGGGACTATAGGTTTTTCTGTAGTGTTTGGTGGTTATTTTCTAAAAGTTTTTTGTCTTTGCTTTTCTTTTTCTGGTTCTTTCGCTATAGAGAGCTGGCTTTTATTGGAGCATTTGCGGGTCTGCATCAGTTGTTTCTGGATTGCTGGCTTCTCTAGCTCCAACACTGTGGTATTGTACAGAAAAGAGAAAACCCAGGGAACGCAGTGCTATGTGTTCCTTAGGTCCTAAGGTTCCTGGCTAGTTGGCTTCTGCCTCCACTTTACACACTTTTGTTTGTTTTAGATATAATTCAAAAGAGTTTATTTGTCTCTAACATGGATTTTTATTTTGCCATTAAAAATACATAAAATACAATCGGCTAAGGCGCCAGCCACGTACACCTAAGGTGGCGGGTTCGAATCTCCAGACCAGGCCCGCCAAACAACAATGATGGCTGCAACCAAAAAAAATGGCCGGGCGTTGTGGCAGGCACCTGTGGTCCCAGCTACTTGGGCGGCGGAGGCAGGAGACTCGCTTGAGCCCAGGAGTTGGAGGTTGCTATGAGCTGTGATGCCATGGCGCTCTACCCAGGGGGATAGCTTGAGGCTCCGTCTCAAAAAAAAAAAAAATACATGAAATATAATATATATTCAATATATATAAAATATATATTCCTGGCCAAGCAAGGCCTAAGAAAATTTGGTTACCTACTGTTCATCTCCATGGAAATCTTTGCTTACATTTTTACTGTGGTATTAATTTATATGTGGCAAAGTACATAGATTCTAAAGATACCGCTTCAATAGTTATGTATTGTGTAATCACCATTCAGGTCAAGATATATAGGATATCTTTAGCATATAAAACTCTCCAAGCCCCTTCTAGTCAATACTTCTTGAAAAATAATCACTATTTTGATGTGTATCATGGTAACAATTTTGCCCATTCTTGAACTTTATATAAATGAGATCTTGCAATATATACTTGTGTGTCTGGCTTCTTTTGCTTTAGATTATATCTGTAGAATTATTCTGTGTTGTTGCATGTACTGTATAGTTCACTCTTTTTCATTGCTGTGTAGCACTCCACTTAGTTTATTTATTTGGCATATTGTCAATAGGCATTGGTTACCATTTTTGCTATTATGAATAAAGATGCCATGAAAATTCTTACATATGTCTCACAGTTAACAAAAGCATTCCTTTATGTTAGGTTTATACTCAGGATTGGAATCTCTCTCTGTCTCTTTTTTTTTTTTTTGGAGACAAGAGTCTTACTTTGTGGTCCTCAGTAGAGTGCTATGCTATCACAGCTTATAGCAACCTCAAACTACTGGGCTCAAGTGATTCTCTTGCCTCAGCCTCCCAAGTAGCTGAGACTATAAGCAATTGCCATGGTGCCTGGCTATTTTTAGATATGGAGTCTTACTCTGGCTTAGGCTGGTCTTGAACTCATGAGCTCAGGCAATCCACCTGCCTTGGCCTTCCAGAGGACTAAGATTATAGGTATGAGCCACTGTGCCCAGCCTAGGATTGGAATTTCTTGTTCAAAATTTTTAAATATGTTTAGTCTTAATATATGCTGACAGTTTTCCAGTTTATACCTCACCAGTTATATATGACAATTCCACTTATATATGACAATTCCACTTGTTTCATATCCAACACTTTGTATTTTATTTTTAGCCATATTAGCTATTAATGGCATATATTTATAGCTCACTGTGGTTTTAATCTGCCTTTCCCTGATGACCAGTTATGTGGAGTACTTTTGCATATGCTTGTTGGTCATTTGGATATCATCTTTTTTTATCTTTTTTTTTTTTTTTTTTTTTGAGACAGAGCCTCAGACTGTTGCCCTGGGTAGAGTGCCGTGGCATTACAGCTCACAGCAACCTCCAACTCCTGGGCTCAAGCGATTCTCTTGCCTCAGCCTCCCAAGTAGCTGGAACTACAGGCTCCTGGTACAACGCCCAGCTATTTTTTGGTTGTAGTTGTCATTGTTGTTTGGCAGGCCTGGGCTGGATTCAAACCTGCCAGCTCTGGTGTATGTTGCTGGCACCTTAGCTGCTTAAGCTACAGTTGCTGAGCCTGGATATCCTTTTTTGTGATGTGCTGGTTAAGGTCTTGTCTTTTTTTTTTTTTTGAGACAGAGCCTCAAGCTGTTGCCCTGGGTAGAGTGCCATGGCATCACAGCTCACAGCAACCTCCAACTCCTGGGCTCAAGCGAGTCTCCTGCCTTAGCCTCCCAAGTAGCTGGGACCACAGGTGCCCACCACAACACCCGGCTATATATATATTTTTTTTTTGGTTGCAGCCGTCATTGTTGTTTGGTGGGCCTGGGCTGGATTTGAACCCGCCACCTTAGGTGTATGTGGCTGGCGCTTTAGCCACTTGAGCCATAGGCGCTGAGCCTCTTGTCTTGTTTTTAACTGGGTGTCTGTCCTTTTCTTAACTGTAGGCATCTTTTATATTATTGGGTAAAGGAATGCCTTGTCAGATGTATGTACGTGATAGTATCTTTCCCCATTCTGTGATTTGCCTTTTTACTTAATTGTGCTTTTTTATTGACAGAAGTTCTTTTTTTTTTTTTTTTTTTTTTGAGATGGAGCCTCAAGCTATCCCCCTGGGTAGAGTGCCATGGCATCACAGCTCATAGCAACCTCCAACTCCTGAGCTCAGCGAGTCTCCTGCCTCCGCCTCCCAAGTAGCTGGGACCACAGGCG
>CAUYQV010112665.1:0-15704 GCA_963574575.1 Galagoides demidoff
TCTCACAAGTTCTGGGTCCTTCTGTAACACAACTCATCCCATGAAAAAGACCCTCTATGCTTACATCCCAGGAAATTCAGAGGTTGCAATGTAGCAGCTTACAGATAAGCCTGTTCCTGAACTATCATCTTTCCTTCCTTCCTTCCTTCCTTCCTTCCTTGCTTCCTTCTTTCCTTCCTTCCTTCCTTCCTTGCTTCCTTCTTTCCTTCCTTCCTTCCTTCCTTTTTTCCTTTTTTCTCTCTCTCTCTCTTCTACCAGGTTGGAAAATGAGAGCCTTTTTTTTTTTCTGAAACAAAATGTCTAGAGATCACCTACGTTTCCTTCAGTGACCTGGCTTAACTTTGTTTTTCTTTGGCAGAGGAAATTGCTATTTAGAGAGGCATTTTCCAATATTGCAGACTGAAGCCTGCAACTTTATTTTTTAAAATACATTTCTCCAATAGGTGGCACTAGTGTGTCTAGCTAGAATTAATACGTACCCAGCCGGTAAAATTGTATAGCTCAAAATAGCTGCACTTACCACTTATCAACAAGTTTCTTTTACACTTTTAGAGGCTGTCTTGACTTCTTGGCACTTCAAATAGGGGTTGCATGATACTTACACCAGCATTTCAGAAAATGGCTTGTGCTTTGTGGGTAGTGAAAAAAAGATTGCAGAAACAGAGAGAGAGAATAGATCACCAATGAAGAGTATGCCCTTTGCCTTTTAGCTCCTTTAAGGTAATATTAACACCTGAAATTTAAAGTCTAGGATTGAAATCTTCCTTTTATGTACAGCTAAGCACCATCGAGGCAGTAAAGATGGCCACAAATCATCTACTTGGAATGAAAGTTTGGCATGGATATGCAGAGAGCAAGACACTTTACTTCTGTTTTAGGTTTTTCATTTCTGAGACAGAAGTAATAGTGCCTTTCCCCAAACAATCATTACAGTTGATGATGTCTCAAGAGAAGAGGTTACTTTCTACTCAAGGTCAATTTATATTATGCCACAAAAAGACTTTAATCTTGACTGCCTTTCAGCAACACAGTGAAGGGAAAATTAGAGCTACTCTTTGTGCATCACAGAGTCTGGGAGAAAATGAGATGATACAGCTTATGGGTGCTTGAATTGTATTGAATATCATCCCAGGTCCTTGCCTTTTCTGCCTGCATCACCATAGAAGAGTCATCTAAACTCTCTTTGCTTATTAAATCATCTGTAAAAATGGAATTCAATATAGTAACTTCTGTTCCTTTTATTAAGAGTAAACAAAAAGCCAGAGTTCTTCAAAGCACCAGGTCTGAGTTGTAGACACAGTCTTAGTTTTCACACTTGTGGATACTGGGAAATATCTAGTTGGTCTTTGTCCAGTCTCCTATCCTATAACTCCTAAAATCCTTGAATCACACGAGTGGTACGATTGTCTTTTGTATGCTGAGGAGATGACTGGCAGTTGGGCTCCCCTCCGTAGCTTTCGGGTGGTGGTGGGGAATTGCCAGAAAGACCAAGCCAGGATTAGGGGACTGGAACTTTCAGCCCCATCCCCCAACCTCCCAGGAGGGGAGAGGGCGTGAAGATGAAGCTGATCACCAATGGCCAGTGGTTCAATCTGTCATGCCTGTGTGATGAAGCTTCCATCAAACCCCAGAAGGACAGAGTTCAGAGCTTTCCAGATAGCTGAACACATGGAGGCTGCTGGAGGGTAGCACACCTGGGAGGGTGTGAAGCTCTGTGCTCCTTCCCACACACCTTGCCCTATGCATCTCTTCATCTTTATCCTTTGTAATATCCTTCCTAAAAAACTGGTAAATGTCAGTGTTTCCCTGAGTTCTAGCAAATTAACTGAACCTGAGGAGGTGGTCTTGGGAACCTCAATTTATGATGCTATTTCCAGGTAGAGAGTGTCAGAATGGGATTGAAGTAGAGGACTTTCAGCTGGTGTCTGCGGGAGGACTGCTGTGGTAGGAGAAATCCTTCACATTTTGGTGATGAGAGGGGAGGTGAAGTGTGTGTTGACTGTGTGAGACTAGGAAAAATACTTTGGTGGGTTTTTTTTTCCTCTAGTAGTTCTTTGAGATGCTGTATTTAGTGTTTGAAATATTTCATAATTAAACATTAAATAATTTTTAGTAAGCATCACTGTGTTTTGAGGAAAAGGCAATATATAAATTCAAGATAACCTTATAAAACTTTTATTCACAAAAGTAATACCAGGTAATGTTGAAGAACCCACAAGGGGTCTTCCCTCTACTGGCTCACCACACTGAAAGTCATTACTAAGATGATGAGGACTGTCAAGGAAAAATGGAGATTAACCGTGGAGAACATCAGCCAGGATTGCCTCAAATCTGCCTCTCTGAATGATGGAGTCGAGGGTTTTTCTAGAGGGGAAATGAATAATGCATAGTATGAGTGAGCATAACTACATATTTGGGGTGCAGTGCAAGGCATGCAAGCACAGGGAGAAATCATACAAGCACATTACAATGTATGATCAAAAGATGGTGGGTAAGCCAAGCCCCTCCAGGGTGACGAGGTTTGTGGTCTTCTGAGCTGGAGGTAATGTTGGCCATCGTTCTGTTATGGAGAGTGGGTTTCTCAGTAGGTCCTTGGGCAAGATTTGTGGTAGAAGGCCTGCTCATCTTGATTTCTCTGAACAATTGGGTGGTAAAAGTCTGGTGATTATCTTTTTATTGCAAGGAAGGTCTGCTCTTTCTGAAAACAACTCAAAAGGGAGGGGATCAGTGAAACAGAAAATTATTAAGTTCTGATCAGCAAATCATAGTGGCTTGGGAACCTGAAATATAAGAGAAATGTAATAAGGCATTTTTGTTCATGGAGTCAGTTACAGTAATATTTACAATGTAGAAAATTATGGAGGGGAAAATGAAGGGCTGCAGAAATCACCCTCTGTAGGAGAAAGATCCATAGTTACCATCAACCTTAACACTTTTCATAATTATGAGTGGCATTTCTCACAAAAGGGCTTATTAAGGCATAACAAATACATAAAATAGGGCTGCTTTAATTTGCTAAGGATACACTCTGCACCTTCTAAATCCACTTAAACCATTGACACTGTTACATGGGGAGAAGACTCAAGTAGATGGCTTATAAAATCCTTTGTAAGACTAAAACCTCTGATGTTATTCTTTCATTCAAGGAGTACTTACTGAGTACCTATTACATGAAAGACACTATGCTAGGTGCTAGGGTGTTCACTAATGAGCAAATGTGGCAGAAAGACAGGCATTCATTCGCAAATCAGATGATCTGGTACTTGATTACAAGTATAATAAGTGAGGTTATCATGAGATTGTTGTATAGAGTAGATGGGGTATCTGACCTAGTACAGGAAGCCAGGAAGCTAAGCTTTCAGCTCTAAAAGAGAATTAACTAGACAACTAGAGAAAGGGGAAATAAAGAGGAAATGGTCTGTGCAAAGGCCCTGCAGCAGGAAAGAGTTCCAAATTAGCTGAGAACAGAGCATAGTGATGGGGGTGATGATAGGTACTGGGTACAGGTATGTCACCCTGAGACTAGAAAGTTATCAGGAGCCCTCTGGATAGTGAGTAGACTCTTAGGACTGATACTTTGGCTTTTATTCAAAATAAGGTGAGATTCCATTGAGGAATTTTAATTGGGGAGTGTCTGCTGCTGAAATTGGACTTCCCTGTTGAAGTTGAACTTAGGCAGGGATGGGAGTAGTTATGTGTAAAGGCTGAGAGTCTACTGAAATAGTTCAGGCAAGAAATGATGGTGGAGGCAGTGGGTGTGGAGAACGACATTTAAAAAATAACCTCAGCAGCACTCCATGAAATTGAATATAGATAGAGGTGGAGGCAATAGAAAGGATGCTTTCCAGGACAAATGTACCGTATTAAATCAGGTTGTTCACGTATATACCTATATTAAGTTTCATGGAATGTGATTTTGTTCAGTCAACAAGTGCGTATTACATCCTTATAATATTCAGGCCCTATTCTAGGCACAAAGAATATAACAGTGATGAACACAGCAGACACATTCCTAAAGCATCTATGAAACCACACTATGAAAAAAATTTAGAACAGATATCAGAAAACTACAGACATGGCCAAATCTGGCCTGCTGCCTGTTTACATTACTAAAGTTTTATTAGAGTTCAGCCATACCTATTTATTCACATGGCTGCTTTGTTTTGTTTTGTTTTGTTTTGTTTGAGACAGAGTCTCACTATGTCACCCTTGGTAGAGTGCTATGGCGTCACAACTCATAGCAACCTCAAACTCTTGAGCTTAAGTGATTCTCTTGCTTTAGCCTCCCAAGTAGCTGGGACTATAGGCGCCCATCACAATACCCAGATATTTCTTTTGTTGCAGTTGTCTTTGTTGTTTAGCTGGCCCAACCTGGGTTTGAATGCACCACCCTCAGTGTATGTGGCTGGTGCCATAACCACTGCGCTACATGGCTACTTTCACCCTGGAAGTCAGAGTTTAAAAGTTTCAACAGAGACTGTACAGCCCACATAGATGAAGGTGTTTATTACCTGGCTCTTTGCAGAAAGTTTGCAAATCTTAGATAATCTGTCCGTTAATTCTTACCTTTCTCTTTGATTTTCTATTAACTACGGAGAGCTAATTACCATTTTGACTTAGTTTTCCTACATATAAAGCAGAGAGAATAATAGCTATGCCACCCATGTGGATGAATGAAGAAAGGAAGTGAGGGCTTTGGAATCTATAAAGTACCTGAAAACTGTTTCAAGTCTAGGCCTTCACTTATACTATTCCCTTTCCCTCTATATTCCCTTCCCTATGTTTACCAAAATCTTGCCCTGCCATGGTTTTTCATAAGAGTCACCACCTTCTTAACAAAATGTTTCCAAATTGATATGGCCAGATGCTGCCCCTTTGTTTGTATACACTTCTTGCTAGGTCTATTGCTCTTGTAACTGCTTACCCCCAATTTGCCATGGTATGGCACTTACTTGTCTTGTTAGGACTTAGGAGATAGCAGAGATGATGGGTGTTATAACTTGCTCTTATCTATAGTTCTATAGTGCTTAGTACAATGCCTTATTCTAACAGACACTCAGTAACTAGCCATTGACTGAAAGTAAATATACACCTAGTAATGATTTGAGCTTTTAAATTGTAGTCCTGAGGCTGGCTCCTCGTAGAAAGAAGGCTATGCAGAAGTAGAGGCTTTCCAGTAACCCAAAGACAAATGCAATGATGGCTTTTGAAGATTTTTTTATGCAAAAACAGAGGATTAAAACTTGATGACCCGTAAGTTGATTCCAGCCTCCAAAGCTGTTGATTTTATCTTGAACTATATGGTCCCACACAGGCTTATACTTTTTTTTTTTAAATGAGTTGCCAGCATCTTAAAATGGAAAGATTTCACACAAAAATTTAGATTTCTAACCTCTTTTAGAAGAAGCCTGGATTCTCACATGATAACAATCTATCGTGTCTTATATGGAGTACATGGTCTACAACTTGCCACAATCCCCACCATTCCGTATTGTATGTCTGACGTTGTAGCTCACAGTGGCCATTTATCACTATGCTTACTCTGTTAATGTCTGCCTATTTTCAAAGATAAAATTGAGAGAAAAAATAATTTCTTTTTTTTTTTTTTTTGAGACAGAACCTCAAGCTTTCCCCCTGGGTAGAGTGCTGTGGCATCACAGCTGACAGCAACCTCCAACTCCTGGCCTCAAGTGAGTCTCCTGCCTCTGCCTCCCAAGTAGCTGGGACCACAGGCGCCCACCACAATGCCTGGCAATTTTTTTTGGTTGCTGCCATCATTGTTGTTTGGCAGGCCCAGGCTGGATTCAAACCCACCACCTTAGGTGTATGTAGCTGGTGCCTTAGCCACTTGAGCCATAGGAGCCAAGCTGAAAAAATAATTTCTAATAAACATTTTTAGTAAAAGTACAAAACTAAAAGTAGCTTGAGAAGTAGCTAGTAATATACATTAAGCTTATGATTTCTGGAGTCAGATTATGTGGATTTGAATTATGGTAGCTCATCCTACTTAGGGTTGGAAGTGATAATAAGCGGCTTCCACTAACTGCCCCTTGGCTAGGACTAGTTGCATAGCCCTAATCTACTTACAAAGGAAACTGGGAAATATAGAGGAGAACACAGAATGTCTGGTGAACAGTAACCATTTTGGCCACAGATGCCATTGTAAAGCAAACAAACATGGCCTGCTTCATTTTTATATTACCTGCAGGTCTTCTGTAGACAACTGGATTTGCAACTCCAGCATGTGAAATCAATTCAAAGTCAGAAGAGCCACTTTCTAGTTCTGCTATTTCTTAAGCCAGGGAAATGTAACCAGAGGAGTTTTTCTCTGAGAGATTCATTTCTTCCCTTACTGCTAGAGAAGTAAAGATATTCTTTTTTTCTCTTTCTGCCAGGAGCAGGAAGTTGTTCTAAGTTGAGTTGATTATACTGTTGACATAGCAACTTCGACATTTAATCCAAAGTCAACAGAAGAGAAAGGGAAAGAAGGAAAGCATTCTGATTAGGGGCTCACAGGTATGAGAATAGTAAAGTCTTTTCAATTTGTAGCTTATAAACCTGATCTCGTTTTTTGTTTTGGATTTGAAGCTTCATAAACCCTGACATCTTCCAGCATTTACAGAATAATTCTCAGAAGATAGACAAATGCCTGCACAATTCCAATCAGTAGGGTGAATCCAGTAGTCTGCACAAGTCCAATCCAGTAGGGTGTTTGCTTGGAATGGAATTTCACCAAAAGGAACTCAGGCTGTAGCTTTGCATTCTGGAGAATGTCACATTGATCAATACAGCAGGCACCAGGGCTCACTGGCTGGTCTCAGGGGTTGAAGGCCAATGCCAACTGCCAGGCTACCAAGGTTAGTGAGCCTATGTTGTTCTAATCTCATCTTAACTGGGGTTTCCAAGCTGTGAATAAGGAGATAGGGAGACTGAGTTGGGAGGAATAGTCTGTGATGAGTGATGAGGCTTTGTCAATTATACCCAATGTGTACAATTCATAAATCAGGGAATATTTCCTGATCCAAAAATCTGGATTTGCAGCTTTGGTGATGATTTTTAGTTAAGTTCTGAGGAGTTACAACTAAGAACTTGAAAACATAATCAAAACTCCAGAGCTGATAAGCCATCTGTGTGTGCTCAGGGAAGAAGTGTTTTAATCTTTGTACTCTTTGAAAGAGGAGGAAGGTGATGTTGGCAGATCTATAAAATATGTATGATGGCAGAGACTTAAAGTTGAAAAGAAAATCATTTCTCCAGCTGATATATACCACATTCTGCCTGGTACATCTTCTAAAGTTGCAGGAGCCATCAATCCTAGTGCCATAATAATTTCTAAAAAGAAAAGAAAATTGTCCCCAAAATGTCACAGATTCATTCTATGACATAATTATCATCATTGGGTGGCATTTGTTAGAAGTTCAGTAAAGTCAGGGAGACTTACTAGGCAGTCAAATTCTTGTGGGAGTGATGACGATCTTTTTCACCTATCCTTTGCTTTATCTCTGTCTCAAATCCAGAAAATTGACAGAAAGCTCCATGATAATAAGACATCCACAATATAACCTCTTAATACTCTTAAAGGTATTTACATGAAAATCCACCAGGCCCTTACAATTCTTTTCTTATTCTTAATTATATGAGACAATCCAGAAACCCTAAAACCACATTCAGTGAGGTTAGTACTGGATATTGCAGTAGAACCTCTATAGTTGACCATCTTCCTACATTGACCACCTCCTTAAGTTGACCTAATTTTCTTTTTTTTTAAAATTTTAGATTAATGTGAGGGTATAAACAACTAGGTTACAATATTTGCAATTGTTAGGTAGAGTCCCTCTTGTAGTTGTGTTCCACACCCAGAAGTTGTGCCGTATACCCTTACACTGTGCCCATTAAGTGGGAGCATACCAATCCCCTCTCCCCAACTTGTATTGAATTGAGTTGTCTTATGTGGGTGTGTAATATGAAGCTAGATCATCTACTCACTTCATGTTAGTATTGAATACATTGGATATTTGGTTTTCCATTCTTGTGATACTTTACTAAGGAACATGTGTTTCAACTCCATCCAGGTTAATACAAAAGATGTAAAGTCTCCATCGAGTTTTATGGCTACATAGTATTCCATGGTATACATATACCACAGTTTATTAATCCATTCCTGGGTTGATGGGCATTTAGGTTGTTCCCATGTCTTGGCTATTGTAAATTGAACTGCAAAAAACTTGACCTAATTTTCATAGATCAGACATGCACCACATGCACATTATCAGTGTAGTTGGCCTAGTTCCTTATGTTGACCACCTCTATATGTTGACTGGTTTGTTACAGTCCCTTAGGTGGTCAACTTACAGAGGTTCTACTGTATGTGTTTAACAAACTAAGAACACCTTTCCTTATATTTCCAGCTTTTTTCTTCTTTTAGTATTCAATGTAGATATTAGTTGGTTAAAGAAAGACTTGTGATAAGCATCTTACTTTCAGACTAGTTTCATTTTGTCTCTGCCCATTTTCTTATGCTTGTTATCAGTTTTTTTTTAGTAACTTTTTTGACATTATCAACATCCTTACAGTAATTTCCTTTGCTTTTTTAAATCAGACAGTTTCTGTGGCTTGCCACCAGAACTCCTTATCACATTATCTATTCTTCCTGGCATTTGAATTGCTCCTGGTCTTGTGTGCCTCTCCACCTAGACGGTGACATCTTTGAAGATGAGTTAGCTTAGTCTCCAGCATGTCTCATAATGTCTCAGAATGCCCACTTACAAGTATAGACAATTAAGAGTATGAATTCTAAAGTCACTTTACTTTGGTTAAAATTCCCACTTCTTCCTTTACTAACCAATGTGAACTTGGGCAAGTTAAGAGCCTTCCTAAGTCTTGGTTTTCTCATGTAAACACAAGAGCACGTCCCTGTTTTAGGGGCCTGGAGCATAGAAAGTGCATCCTAAGTATTGACTATTATTAGTATAGTAATATTAAATTATAATATACAAATGAATATAAAATAATAATATATTAAATTATTATTATATAATATATAGTAAATTATAGTATAGTAAATTATATAATTTAATATATTACTATTTTGTATTCATTTGTATATCATATACATATCTATGACATAATTATATACTTTATTAAATTTACCTATAATTATTTTATGTAAATTATACCTGCTATGCTATATTTTTCATTATGTTATAATAATATAGTTATTTTAAGTACTTAATAAAATAAATGCTTAATTGAATTTAGTTGCTTCTCAAACTATAACCTCAATTCTAATTGATACTATGAGGTTGTTTGTTTTTAAGAATCTATGCTAAAAAGTTTAGTTTTTTGTCATAGGCTAAATTTTTAGACCTCTAACTAAGCAATCTTTACTTAACTGAATTGTTGTTGACTATTTTTCTTGATGTCATGGATACTTCATGAAGAATCTGTATATTTCACCTGCCTGAATGTAATGCTTCCTACGCCAGCTGCATTCTCCAAACAGTTGGGAGAGCTGTAAAGTCCTATTTTTGTCTACCCACCTTGATCTTAGTGTGGCACTTGACCCTGAGATTTTTCTATTCTTGTTACCTTCATAAAGGGTCCTGTCTGCTTTTCTTCAGCAGACCCATTAATTAGTTTGATTTCTACATCTGACCTCTCCAAGACATGGCATTGTTTTCAGAGCACTTATTCTCCTGGGCATTGCATAGGATTCTTTTGAATTTCATTCTGCTTTTCTTAGGGCT
The DNA here is from genome assembly GCA_963574575.1 of Galagoides demidoff. Taxonomy (NCBI): domain Eukaryota; kingdom Metazoa; phylum Chordata; class Mammalia; order Primates; family Galagidae; genus Galagoides; species Galagoides demidoff. Next base: position 9,747 of record CAUYQV010112665.1, read on the forward strand.
GATATCACTGATATCAGACAATTTCTTTTGTCTTAGTGAGAAATTTGCGTCCTTAGATTAAAATGTTTAACAACTCAACCATCATATTGTCAAAATGGCAAATAAGAATTGATTGTTTCTATTTAAAAAAAAAATTCAACCCCACTCACCCTAAAGCCTTACCAGAGAATACTGTAATTAAAGTAGAATCTATTTATCTGTTCAGCAGTTATGAATTGGGCACTTACAATGGGTAAGATTTACTTAGAATGTTGTCCTGGTTTAGAGATGGATGTGGCATGTCCCTCCCTGTTGTAGAAGGGAATTCTCTAAAAATGATTAATGCCCATCTTTATTTCAAACTCACGTTATCAGTCCTGAGTTCAAGTATAAATATAGTAAGTTTCCCAACATTTCTAAGAGTAGAAGGTATCAGGAGGAAAGGAGGCAGAAAAGAGAAGATGGTCAGGCAAAGAACCTGGTTAAGAATTATCTCAGTTCCCTCCATAACCTGGAATTCTTCTCATGCAACTTCACTAATGAGGAAACACAGGCTTAGAGAAGTTCTGGCAACATTTTCCTGGTTACATAGCCAGAATGTGCCAGAGCCATTTGGTGGGCTGCAAAGCTTATGCTCTTCCATTTCATCTACCAAACTGCCCCACAGATGGAGGATGGAGAAAGGAGGGTGGAGGATGATGGGGAGAAACCAGGGCACAGGTGGTTCTGATCAGTTGAGAGCCCTCTTCCTCCCCATTGTTCTAGAATCGAGAAGATAGTCAATGAAAGATCAGTTAACTCCTATTAATTGTTATAGCCTAATCAGTGAGCATGTAGTTCATACAGTCTGTTAAATTTTTAAATACATCTATATATCTGCCTGTCAGTATTTAACTTAGAGAAATACTTGCACATTAATAGGAAGACACATGTGTATCCACTATGAAATTTTATAGAAGGTGCAGAAATTGGAAACAACAGAAGTATTCATTAATAATGAAATGAATTCTAGAAATCTATGCTATTAAATACTATGCAGATAAGATAGATCTATATATGTTGAACAAAAAAAGATTTTTTATGACATATTGAATGAAAAAAGCAAGTAGTAAAAAATGCATGTAGAATGATTATAATTATGCAAAAAAAATTTTTTAAACTGTATTTCAGAAAAGTGAGTGATCTTAACTGAAAAGGAAAAGAATACTTCCAAATTTGGGAGGGAGACAGCATAGGTAGTTTCATATAGAAGTTGTGACTTGGAATATGGTGAAACACAGCAATGGTCAGGATTTACTAGAGACTACCCGGCTAATAGGAAATTACCTAAGATATGAACTCAGGTTTATCTGAATCTGGAGGTGGTGCTTTTAACCAAGATTTTTCTCACAATACAAATTATAGGCAGCAAATATAAGATGTAGCTATAGTTCACAGATATAGGTATAAGATATGCATATGCATTTATTAAGTGTTTACCATGTGTTAGATACTCCTCCAGAAGTTGTGTGGAATACAGGCAGCCCTCAGGTTATGAGACAGATAGGATCTTCAGTTTTGTTCTTAAGTTAAATTTATATGTAGGTTGGAACAAGTACATTTACCTATTACCTGTAATAGCCTCCATTAAGTTGTATGTAAGTTGGATGTTTGTAACTCGGAGACTGCCTATATCCAAATAAAATAGAGCTTGGCCTTAATAGCTTAAAGTCTAATCAGGGAAAGAAGATGTATTTATAAATCTTTTCAGTATACAAAAGAAAGGTAACCACACCCCAAAACAAAATTATAGGGAAATTCAGAAGGATTGAAAAACCAAGAGGAGGGCAGTGCCTGTGGCTCAAAGGAGTAGGGCGCCAGACAGCCCCATATACCAGAGGTGGCAGGTTCAAACTCAGCCCCAGACAAAAAAAAAAAAAACAAGAGGAGAGAAAGATATTTTCAGCTAAGAAGCTAGAAGATATACCAGTCAAATACATTCAGCTGGACAAAACAAATGAACTAACAGGGACTTAACCCACAAGGTCTAATTTCTTAGCAAGAAGTCTGAAGCTAGATACTCCTAAACTGGTTAGGGCATCTCAAAAATATCAGGTCACAAGTTCTGGGAAGGTTGATTTTATATATAAATTTGGGCCACGGGATGCCCAGATACCTGATTAAAGATTATTTCTGGGTGTGTGTGCAAGAAAGTAGCATTTTGATTGGTAGACTGAGTAAAGCAGGTGGTCTGTTCCCACTATCCCCTCCCCCCCAGCTCCAGCATCATCCCATCTCAGGGCCTGCAATGTGGGTAGGCATCATCCCATCTCAGGGCCTGCAATGAGAGTAGGCATCATCCCATCTCAGGGCCTGCAATGTGGGTAGGCATCATTCCATCTGCTCAGGGCCCAAATAGAACAAAAAAGCAAAAGTAGGCTGGATTCCCCCTTTCTCTGCCTGACTGCTGGAGCTGAGACACTGGTCTTCTCCAGCCCTTGATGCTCCTGCTCTTCAAGCCTTCTTTATTGGCTTGAAGTCTGCGCACACTATCAGCTCTCTGGCTCTCAGGCCTTTGAACTACCCCACTGGCTTTCCCAGATCACCAGCTTACAGATTGCAGATCACAGGACTTCTCAGCCTCTATAATTGTGCAATCCAATACCTTATAACAAATATCTCTAGATAGATAGATAGATACATACATACACACATACACATACACATTCATACATCCTTCCTTCTATTTCTCTGGACAAGTCTAACTAATACAGATGTTCTCCTGTTCTCCCCAGTAATCCTTCATAGTTCAGTACAGCAGCCACAGCTTCAAGTATCTTAACCACACTCAAGAGCAGGATAGCAAGGGCAGAAAAAAAATGGAGCTTTGATGATGGACATTCTCTTTGCATCTCTGAAAGACGTTTTTTCTCAGATGCTTCCAGAGAAATATCTTCTATTTCCTTGGCCAGGACTAGGTCATAAGTCCTGGTCCACCTCTCATCTCTCCTCCAGGTACACTGTAACAGTGAGAGTACCATCCTGGCTTTTCCACTGTGTGTCATGGGACACTAGCGAGGAAGAAGGCACTTTGTGGAACTGGGGAGCATTCAAGAGGGTCTGCCACAGCAGGTGACATGGCAGAAGCCACACTTGGTATAGATCTGGAACAATAATGAAAAGGACATTTATTAGATTGTCTATCCAATATCCCTTTTCTAAGAACTGCCCTTCTGCAGTCCAAGGGGGAGCTGCCAAAACCATACAATATGTTCCTGTTCTCTGGGGATACACGGCAACAAATTTTAGCAGATACTGCCAAATCGCCCTTTCATTTTGTTTGCTCCTCCCCAAGGACATTGCTAGCTTTCTTCCTTTGATTGAAGCTAATTGAGTAAGCATCTTACTCCTGCTCAGCTGTTGGTTTGATATTTGTTAATTCTCTGTGCTCAGTTTCCAGTATCAGTCACAATCCTAATTGTTCCATCAGAAAGCATTTAACATAAAGTATTATTAACCAGAAAGCTGAAAAGGTAAGAAAGTGTCACAGAGAAAGTAACTGCGGGAAGCAGTGATCACTCCAGGTGTCAGGGTAACAAAAAGGTTGAGATTATTAAAACTTAATAGAAACTCTTAAAAACGAGAGCTGGGGGGTGGAGAAGGAGGCTGTAAAAGGCTTGGGAGAGGGTCCCACACCCAGTGTTGGAACTGAGTCTTTTGAGGAGGAGTACCTGCCGGTGCTGGTATCTCTGCAAGAGTTTGATGCTCCTGGACTGATAGTGTGAAAAACTGCAATCTGGAACCAACTTATTTTGTTGAAATCAAGGATTTGCCAGGTTTAAACACTCCATACTGGAGAGACTCCAACAGCAGCCGCAAGCCAAGCCAGGAGGAATAGGGTCCTTCTCCCACCTCCATTGGGCCTGCTCCCTCTCTCCCCCCTTAGTAGTGAAACTAACAGAGCAGGGGTCTCAGCATCTCAAGGCAGAACATGGAAAGTTTGAAGCTAAGAGCTCCAGGCATCATGGATGTATTGTTGTTGCATCCTTATTAAATGGAAGTAGTAACAGAAGCTCCCTCACAGTGCTGTTTCAAGCTTTACATTATGTAAATCATGTGACGTAATTAGCAGAGTTCCTAGAGCCTGATAAGCACTCAGGAGATGTTGTTACAATTTTTTTCAATGAGTAGTTGTGTGACCACTATGTGCCAGACATAGACCTCAGTCATGACCGTACAGTAGGGATTCAGATAGACAGGTTCCTGTCACTGTGGGACCTGCATTTTGGTGGGGGGGGGGGTCCATGATAAATATGGTGTTAAGAAACCTTTTTTATCACAAAGTGTTAAGTGATGGGCACGTGGAACTGAGAAGAGATTAGCTAAGATCAGGTGAAAACATGAAAAACATGAAAAGACAAGACACAGAGAAGTATTTATGAAATATACACGTATTTGAGCAAGGACTTGTATCTGAATATGTTCACGTGTTGCTTAGTGAATGATAGAGCTAGGTTCAGAGAGAGCATCGCTAGGCAATTCTGTCACAGTGAGAGCTCACAGAGTGTGCTCACACACACCTAGATGGTACAGCCTGCTGCACGCCTAGGCTACATGGAATGGCCTGTTGTTCTAGCCTACAAACATGTACAGCACGTTATTGTACTGACTGGTATAGGTAGTTGTAACACAGGACATTTGTGTATCTGAACATATCTAAACAGAAAAGGTATAGTAAAAATATAGTATAAAAGATAAGAATGGTATACCTGTATAGGGCACTTACCATGAGTAGAATTTTCAGGACTAGAAATTGATCTGGATGAGTCTGAGTGAGTGGTGAGTGAATGCAAAGGCCCAGGGCATTACTATACACTACTGTAGACGTTATAAACACTTGACACTTAGGCTATGTGTGTGTGTGTATATACATATATACTTATACATAAGATATATATAAATATGTGTGTACAAATACATATATATATATAAATGTGATACATAAAAATATATATGTATATAAAATATATATGTACATATATAAATGTGTGTATATATAAACACACACACATATATATGTGTATATGTATCTATATATATATATTTTTTTTTTTTTTTTTTTTTTGAGACAGAGTCTCAACTCTGTTGCTCTGGGTAGAGTGCCATGGTGTCATCATAGCTCCCAGCAACCTCAAACTCTTGGGCTTGAGCAATCCTCTTGCCTCAGCCTCCCAAGTTGCTAGGACTATAGGCATGTACCTGGGAGATACAATATCATTGTGATTAATATTGAGGCAAAAGCAGAGTTATTGAAATGGTCTAGACAAGAGATTATGGAAGCACAGACTCAATAGCAGAGGAGACAAAGAAAGTAGATGGGATTTGAGAGATATACTGTGGAGATACAAAGCTGAGGACTTGCTTTGGATTATGGATAGGGGCATGGGAAATAAGAAAAAGAAGAAAATGAAAGACGCTCCTAGGATTTTGGCCTCAGCTACTAGGTAAATATTGGCAGCACATTCTTTATTGTATAATAATGCGGAAGACTTAAATGATGCTTACAATGGGCCACGCCCACTTCTAACACTTTACATATATTAACTCAATGTTAATTCATTTAATCCTCACTATGTTTTAAGCCAGTGTTTTTAAACATTTTTTAAATATTATAGCACACTTGAACCTATAGTTAAATTCCTCAGCACACTTAAATTATGTTGATTAAAAAAAAGAGTAAAGGCTCCGCGCCTGTGGCTCAAGCAGCTAAGGCACCAGCCACATACACCTAAGGTGGCGGGTTCAAATCCCCAGCCCAGGCCCGCCAAACAACAATGATGGCTGCAACCAAAAAAGGGCCAGGCGTTGTGGCGGGCTCCTGTGGTCCCAGCTACTTGGGAGGCTGAGGCAGGAGACTCGCTTGAGCCCAGGAGTTGGAGGTTGTTATGAGCTGTGATGCCATGGCACTCTACCCAGGGGGATAGCTTGAGGCTCTGTCTC
>CAUYQV010112666.1:0-24596 GCA_963574575.1 Galagoides demidoff
TACAATGATTAACCAAATGATATGAAAGTTATGTTAACCAGCTTGATGAAGATGTTTCAAATTGTATATGAAACAGCACAATGTACCCCATGTTGGCATCAATGTACACAGAAACCAATTAATAAAAAAAAAAAAAAGAAATTAAAAAAAAAAAAAAAGAAAATGAGGATGAGGTGGCACATTTACAATTATCATAGGTGATATTAAAATTATTACAAAATTCATTGTTTGGGTAGGTAAGAAACGTATGTGCATTAACACAACAAAGGCTAACTAACTTTGTTAGCAAGATGAATTCATGGAATCTTAACCACTCTGCACACTGCCTTCCACTTCTGTGTCTTTCTCCCTCTTTAGAGATTAGATTCTGTGCTTTCCACTTCATACTTAGCACCCACCTGTAGCAGCTCTTGGACAGTGTTTGGGGAATACATTGCATTTAGTCGCAATAGCTCTAATGTGAGCAGTATGTCTTAGGTGAAAAGAATAGAACGAACTGCCAAGGAGAGAGATCAAGTTTACTAGTGAACTCACTAGTGGACTGACAAAAGTTTTCTTTCTTTCTTTTTTTTTTTTTTTTTAATTTTTTGTACAGGGCTGGGTTTGAACCTGCCACCTCCGGCATATGGGGCCGGGCTGGTGCCCTATCCTTTTAAGCCACAGGCACCACCCCTGACAAAAGTTTTTAGTTAATATATAGTTGCAATATTTATCACATATTCACTCCTCATATAGTGAATGACACTATTAAGTTGTCACTAAGATAAACATCATATTTCTTCAACATTTACTACGTTTTTTCCCAATGTTGATTTTTGATTCATTCCAATACCCTTTTCTTTTCTTTTCTTTTCTTTTCTTTTCTTTTTTTTTTTTTTTTTTTTTGAGAGAGAACCTCAAGCTATCCCCCTGGGTAGAGTGCCGTGGCATCACAGCTCACAGCAACCTCTAACTCCTGCCTCCTCCTCCCAAGTAGCTGGGACCACAGTCGCCTGCCACAACACCCGGCTATTTTTTGCTTGCAGCCATCATTGTTGTTTGGCTGTCCGGGCTGGATTTGAACCCGCCACCTTAGGTGTATGTGGCTGGCACCTTAGCCACATGAGCCACAGGTGCAAAGCCCCAATACCTTTTTCAATATCACTACCAACCTAAATTGAAAAACAACTAGAAAAGTTGGTATTTCTTTACAAAGCATAAGGATGTTTTAGCCTTAGAATGTAAGAATTTTTCACATAACAAGTAATTACTGTAGGATTCCTAAGAACAAGGTGGCATCCTAAAAGTCATGATTTAGAATGTATTTGATATAATAAGCAAATACCTCCAATGAAGATCATATTATTTTTCTCTAAGGGTATTAAGATTTCTAAACATTTATTTTGATCTGTTTGAGATCAGACTGATGTTCACTTTTTTTTAATGTTCCCACAAGACATGTCGTCACATTGTTAAAATTCATGGTCATCTGATGGAAGAGAGTAACGTACTTTATGAAATACTCCAAAGTGTTAGGTCTTAAAATCTGTTATAGGGGGAAAAATGTAGTCAAGTGTAGGAAATACTATAAAAACAAAATCAACCAGTTTTGTTTATTTGTTCTATCTCAGAGCATCTCTGAGCCTTACTTGGCTTATGGTCATTTTGTATCCCAAAGATAAGAAATTGTAGCATTTGGCATAGTTTTTGACAACAGGATTTTTATCTCTACCTTCTCAACAAGAGATGATTCAAGGAAAAGATTTTTAGAAACTGCTGGTTTCATATTACTTTGTTAGAGATTAGAGAGAAACTTTCCCCCTATTGCTTTTGTAACAACTTCTTTTGAGTAATGTTTATCTTGGACTCATCTTCGTTTAGTTAATAAGTTTATCAATAATTTAAGACTTCTCTGCTACATCATTATTTATAAATACTGTACCCAAGGAATACACTTTAGTATATATCTTCTTCATTGAGGAAATTACAATGAAACATTGAGTTTTTTGCCTACGACTGCATTTTATTCTTAAATTTAGACTAAAGACATCTTTGCCCATCATATTTTGTCATTGTACTATAAATAGAATAATGAGTAAATGAATTAAACAAATAGCATATTCACTATATGTTGCAAACTTAGGTATTTGTAAAATACTGACATACCAGTGCCATTAAAAAATTAACTGAATTCAGCCTTTATTAAGTAAAATCTAAAATACTGAAACCCTGAGGGGGAGTAGAGAGTTGAAATCAACAGCATTGCCATTGAGGCCAGTCAAAGGATGCTGTAGAACTGAATAGGATATCAAGTATATGATAAGATTTCCAGCTAGCATCCTTATCAGTAATAAGTAGCAAAATTAAAGCTTTTCTAGTAGATTTGAAAAATTTTCCAATTGCGAACTGTTGCTATCCCTAAAAGTGGCCCTAGAATATTCTGAGAGCAGGTGCTGAGACAGCCACTCCTAGACCTAGGGCCTTCATTCTTACTCAGGCTAGTGTCTTTTGTTATAAATAACAATAACCTGAAATTGGAGGAATACAAAAAAATCAAGGGTACACTATTTTTTACATATTTCACCAGCAAAGATTCATATACAAGGGATAGATGATATTCAACTCTAAGCATTGACGTACCTACACACTCATAAAGAATCCAGCCTACATGCTCTCCCTTCCTCCTTTCTTGTCTTCCCTCTCTTTCTCTCCCTCTCTCCTTTCCATTTAGTCCATGCCAGGCAATAGCTATCTAGAAATAGTGAATAAATATTTGTAGTGGGAAACAAAGGCATAGACAAGGAGAATACATTTGTGGGTTTGTTGTGAGAATTGGCAGATTTTTTTTTTACTACTGTATAAGCTCTCAGTAGAGAACTAAGAGCCTTTACAAATTGATCAGGAGTTATTAATATATCTGTGACTAATAATCCAGGTTGGATGTCCCAATGCTGTTTTAAAAATTCATTCTCAGAAGAAATTTTTGAGGAGAAACAAAGTGATGTTTATTAAATACCTATCATAGCTATTTTATGCATAGGCTATTTTATAGTAATGATCTTCACAGTAATACATTATCCCTACTTTATAGATCAGGGTACTAACACTCAGAGGAATTAGGTAACTCAATCAAGTTGGTACAGAGCAGATTTGAAATTGGATCTTTTGCTGTGCACCCCATATATTTGGATACTTATTTTCTTATTCCAGTCTTGCATCACGCTTTGCTCTCCTCTCTCTCTCTTTGTTTGTTTTTTTGAGATGGAATCTCACTCTGTCATCCTCCGTAGGGTGTCATCATGTCATAGCTCAAAGCAACCTCAAACTCTTAGGCCCAAGTGATCCTCTTGCTTCAGCCTCTGGAGTAGCTGGGACCACGGGTGCCCACCACTATGCCCGACTAGTTTTTCTCACTCTTGCTCAGACTGGTCTCAAACTCCTGAGCTCAAGCATTCCTCCTGCTTTGGCCTCCCAGAATGCTAGGATTACAGGGGTGAGCCACTGTGCCAAGTCTAAGCAGTTGGCTTTTCAGTAGGTGAAATGGGTACCTAAATGAGTGGGTGCAAATGTAGAGTGATAAATATTAAAATACGAGAAAGAAGAAACAATCCCTCCACTGGGAGGCAGAAAAGATTTCATATAGCAAATCATTCTCCTTAAGTTCATAAAGCAACTTCCTCACAGTCTTGGCAAAACTGGGACCAAATCTGGGTCTCCTAATTCTTGGTCTAACATGTGTTTTAAAAAATGAATCATGTCACCCTGTTGTGATGAGCCCAAATGAAGTGATGCAAAAGTTTACACAGAAGAATGGCGTTGAAGTGACAAATGAAACAAGAAACCTGCACACCAAGGTATAAAATATCAGCATAGGAATATTCACTGAGATACTTGAAATTGGGTTAAATCTGAAAGAAGGAGTTCTAGGAAGAAGTCATCTTCCAAAATTAATGTGTGCACGAGCACCTGCACGTAGCCAGGGCAGCAGACTGTAAGATTAGGATTGGACAAATTAGAGAATGTGCCCTAGAAATCTGCTCCAAAGACATAGTACCAAATTCTTGTGGGGGCCATCTTTTCTGGAGCTGTGGTGGTTTGGGATTTCTGGGTGAATAGTTTATAAAGGATACATTTCACTGGTGCTTTATAGGAATTCCCTAAATGGACGAAGGAGTGATTTAGTACATCTGTACTGAGGGCCTACTTTGTGGCAGTCGTTGCACTAGAGATGGTTCTTTCAACCTTTCCCCAATTATTTATTCATACACCTTCTCCTTCAGAAAGGAAAAGAACTGCTAACAAAGATAAATAAAACATCAGCCGCCATCGATCACAATTTTGTTTATTGCTATCCTTTTAATTCTGTTATATTGTACAGACCCTGTAACTTTCCTATCATTTTGGTTATTAAAATTTAGTCCAGTTCAGTTGTAACCCCAGTCTCTACATTTCAACTCAGATGTCCAGGCTTAAGGCGCCAGTCTCTGATGTAAAGGCCTCTTGGACAGGGTAACTATCAAGCTGCAGAGGTTCAGAGAGCAGAAAGGGTGGGCTGGCTCTGCCATGTCCTATCCCCCTTCTCTTTCATTTCTGTTCCAATCTCCTGCTGCATACAGGACTGGGAGACTGCATGGGAGAGGCAAAGATTACTTTCTACAACTGAACATTTCAAAGGCCCGTGGTGAGAAGGGCCCCAGACTTCTGACCCTCTAGTCATAACTGACTCTCATGGCTGCTGGTGTCCCCTGCAGACACAGTGCTCCTGAGGAGAGGAATGTAGATGGCCTGGGGCAGGGCTCAGCTCCGGAGCAGCCCCACTATTGTCCGGACCCCTCAGAGAGCCACAGCTCCATCCTTGGCCCTCTGGCTCAACCAGCTTCTGGGGCAACCCTGCTGCTCCTGCCCTTTCTTTCCCTCACGTCCTCTCAAGTGGAGCCACAATAGCCACTGAGATTTCCTTCTGTGCTTATCAAGGGTAGTTCATAGGCATCATGTCTCAAATATACCTGTGGGATTTTAATTTTTGCTGGTGAGTGAGTGATGATATGGACTGGTCAATGGCCACTGAGAGATGAATTTCTTACTCATGTTTCCTGAGAGAAGGGGCATGTCCCTCCATGAAGGCCACGTGGAGAATGTTCCAATCAGGAGGCAGAAGCAAGAACCAGCGGATAGCTGGTCAAGGGCCATTATTGGGGCTTTCAGGGGAAAGTCAGGCCCCGCAGGGTAAGCAGCTTAGCACTGACTGGTTTGAAAACTGTTAGCAGGATCTGGGGTATAGGGGTAGTCTCTAGTCACCTGGTACTTGTCCGCGGGTTGGTTTGGGATAAGGAGAATATTGGTTTGGTGTCTGAGAGTTACACACATCTAAAATAAGTGGTTGGGGGAAAAGAGCTCAGATTGGTTAGTTTGGTAGGCAAAGAGCACTTCCAGCCAAGCCCCTTGCTGTCTCTGAGAATTGGCCAGCCCCAGCTAGCCTTACAGTATCTCTTTGGCCAGCAAGATTTTTACGTTATCAAAACATCAATCATAAGATACAGAAAAATAAAAACATGATTAATACGAACCCATCCTCTGGTCCCTCCACACCCTTCAGGCTAGCCCTTACAAATGTCTGGACCCAAAGGGGCATCGAAGTATATTTTCTACATTTCAGAAGGTAGTGTTGGATTCTTTTTAGGATTTCTCAGCATTGCCCTCGGAGGAGGCAACACTGGACAGAGTGGGTTGCTTGTAGGTTCTTGGTCCCAAGTGGATTCCAGCCAGGTAATACAGAGGCCATCTCCCCTTTTTTGAAATCACCTTAAATCTATCTGAATGTGGGCAGCACCTGTGGCTCAGTGAGTAGGGCACCAGCCCAATATACCAAGGGTGGCAGGTTCAAACCCGACTCTGGCTGAACTATAACAAAAAATAGCCAGGCATTATGGCGGACGCCTGTAGTCCCAGCTACTCAGAAGGCTGAGGCAAGAGAATCACCTAAGCCCAGGAGCTGGAGGTTGCTGTGAGCTGTGTGATGCCACGGCACTCTGCTGAGTGAAACTCTATCTCTACAAAAATAAATAAATAAGTCTTTCTGAATGATTGAACCGGATATTTATACCCCACCCCATCAGGAGGAACAAAGGGTAAGATCATTACCCAGTATTTTGCTCTAAATCATGCAGTCTTCCCCCATTTCAGATGCCTGGAAACCTAACCCACACTGTGGCTACATTTGGAGACAGAGCCTAGAAGGAGAATAAGTTTAAATAAGCTCATAAGGGTGGGGCCCAGATGTGATGAAATTCGTTCCCTTATAAAAAGAGATGCAAGACAGTTCCATTTCTCTCTTTTTGTCTCTCCACAGATGAAAGGATATATAAGGACATAATCAGAAGGTCACCCCCTATGATCCAGGAGGAGAGGGCTCAGAACAAAACCTACTTTGCTATAGCACCTTCATCTTGAACTTGGAATTCTGGGATCTTCTGGATCCCTAGAATCTAGAACTGACAGAAGTTCAGTTTTGAAGCCACTCCATCAGTGGTAGTTTGTTCTGGCAGCTCTAGCTGACTGATACACCTAGGAGCACCTAATTCCCACAGATTAAGGATGACTATTGCACATTCTTCTTCTCTGTCATTCTCTTCTGTCACTCACACAGGATTTCCTTACAAGGAAATTCTAACTTGCCCAATAAGCCAGACTGTTTCTTACTTAAAGACCATTTGAAGACATGGCAGCTCAATCGAACTCACAGCCTCATTTTTCCCTTTTTTAATTCCTCTCTCTGGTAGCCCGTTTCTTCGATATGCAGACACGGCCTGGAAGCCACAATTGCTGCAGAGCAGTAACAAGGGGTCCTCCACAGGCCCCAGATTCTCCAGTCAAGAACAGGTGCAGTCACACCCCCTCCACAAACAAAGATATTTTGTTTGAATGGGCACAACGTGGAAGAATGGGATGTATTAATAGCTAAATAGTGTCTTTATTAACAGTAGAACAGCTGGCAGTTCTATATGACAGCCTCATTCCAATCCATTTTATCCAATTGCAGAACTATAAGCACGCTCCACCAGGGAACTGAGGGGACCACACGCAAGCAATCAGCCATTCAACAGCACTCTAATTGCTGCACAGTGGGAAGTGTGTTCTCCTCCGCCACTGTTATTCTTTTCGCTGGAATTGTTGGTGCCCCAGCCTATCTAGAATCCAGCGCTGCTGATGCAGATAAGCTGCTCCAAGCAACTTGCTTTGTTTTACAAGGCCTGTGATCATTCCTCTGTGGGGCTGCTCCCTGGCCTTGCTCATCATAAATCCCTGGTGCTGGGTGCCAGGAGGGAAGCGGAGGCAGGGAGTCTCGGCATCTCTGTCATCTCCTAGCAAAGTGGTTACCCTGAAGAGGGGAAAATAAACTCCCAACTCATAAAGATCCTGTTAGACCCTGCTTGAGAACCTTTCTTCAGGGCATCCTACTGAGCCGAAGAATAGATTCAGCGAGTCAGCACAGATGTATAAATGCCTGCGACTGTACTCCAAGTCTCTGAGCAGTGGGGAGGCTGGATACTGGGAGAAGTCCATGTCGAGGTATAATCAGTTACATAGGTAAGAGTGAGCAAAGCAGGGACGGGGTTGGAAGGTGGGTAAAAGCACAGCCAAGGAAGCAAATTAAAAACAAAACACAGCATACCTGGACAGACCAACACGACAATGATTTCTTCAGTGTATTTATCAGAGAAAGGGCTGCCTAGACGTAATTAAAATCATTTGCAATGTCAAATAAAGGAGGCTGGGTTACGTTCATATTCTTTTCAACTACTGTTTAATTTTCTTTGTGTGTTTATTTTGCAGTTTATCCAGTCTAAGAAAATACTGTTTGCACAGCATTGTATCTCTGCCTTTTTACAGGGTAATTCGTGTTTGGTGAGTTTTCCAAGTATCCTTTAGGGAGAATATTAAAAAGCTCTTGGCTGCATTTAGCCCAGACAAATATAGGCAGATATGAAATTATAAAATCTTCCCAATACGCAGAGCTTTCTTTGTTCTCTCTGATCGTGCAGGGATTAAATGATTCAGAGGAATAAGAGTTATTGTTGAGGATTCACCAATCAGGCTACTGATCCATCTCTGGCTCACCCATTGTTGGGCCTTTTTGTTTGGTCCATGTCTTGTTAGCATGTAGTTCCAGGTAATAAAATTAAAGGGGGCTCTCATTTATCTACCTCCTTCTTCTTAAATGGCCCCAAATGGCTTCCAGACAATATATTTTTTTTTCTAGCCCTACTGATGGCACTTTCTGAATAAAGAAGCCCATCTTTGGGCACGACAATAGATTAAGATGAAATGGAAATCATTGTTGAAAATAAAATAGACCCTAGAGAGCTCAGGACAGTGAAAATCACCCTCTCACAAAGAAAGCCGCTAAAGCTTTCATAAAAGGCAGCCAAGACACAGGAGACCAGGCAGCGGACTCCAAAAGGAGGCAGAAGGTCATGTCTTTTATATGAACTCTCCTCTGTTTCTTCCATGATGGGTTAAGTTTTAAGTTTTCAGAGCAGCATAAATTCCCCACAAGAATCCTTAAATTCTCAGCCCTCCTGCCCAGAAAGGGAAGATGCGTATGCATCTGTTTGGAAATCTCCCAAATGCATGTGCAAAATGGGCCAAGCAGGCTTCAGTGCCAAACATTCGGTGGAGGCCCGTCCCAGCCTCACGCGGAGGGCTTTGTACGTAGGGCGAAGGCACCTGCAGACAGTGCCGGGAAGGGAGGAGGGGAAGGCAAGGGCAGTTTTGGCAACAGGATGCCAGGGTCTGCTTTGAACGGAAGGAGCAAAAGAACAGATTCCTCCCTACTCCATGGGGACGTTTAAAGAGATATGCCCGAACACGTCCATTTAAAAAACTAACACCATCCACACACAGGACCGAGTTGATTTCTCTTTCTCCTTACTCCGTATCATTTTCTCACTCTCTGGCTGAGTTTGTTTTTCAGGGAGAAAATAATATTTCTGGCCCTTAGGATTCAGGGTTTCTGGATTAGTTAAATCAGCATCTTTCATTTCAGGGAAGATGCTGAACATTTCAAGGAGGCCCCTGTACCTTCCTCTGTTCAGATGGGCATCTCCAAGGGAGTATCTGACTCCTGAAACTTTTCTGAAGCTCATACCTCTGTGTGCTCTTGAGTAAGTCACTTCTTCTTGTGGTTAGTAGTTGCTCTTTTAAAATAATTCAAGGTGTAAACTCCCTAAGAGTAGAGACTGTGTCTTTGCTTTTTTTTCTTTTCCCAGGACTTTGCACACTGCCCTAAACACAAATCCTGCAGAACACAATAGCCCCATTCCCGACACTTGTCTGATCTGGGGAATGTGAACATCATCTCAGCGTTTATCATATAAGAACAAGACAAGTGTCCATTTTTTGTTTGTTTAATGCTTTCAGCATTTTTAGTAACTTACACTATGATCTTCTGAGACAGGGAGGGCAGTTATTTTTATGTCTGACTGCATATAGAGGTACTAATAGCTCGAAGGACACACCCATGGGGAATGGTGCTAAAAGCTTCCGTTTCCTCAGACCACTGATTCATTTGTAGCCGAAATAAGAATTCAAAGAGAGACAGTGAGTAAAACTGCATTCCTCCTGGTGTGCCGAAAGCTGCGTCCTATCGTGATTTTTTGAAGGTGAGAGGGCAGTTGTCATCCATTTGACTTTTGTTCTAAATTCTGTGTCCATCTGTCCTTATACCCGGACATATGCTGTCCAAGTATTAGATCTTGTCTTCATGAAGGTTTGGTGTTCTCATCTGGTCTGGCTTCTAAGGCACCTTCTGTGAAGCTGAGTCAAGTTTCTTCATCTATAAAATTGGGACCCCGGCCCAGTTTTTCTTCCATATATGGGATACAGATTGTGTAGAGATGATAAACCCTTCGGCTCTGAGACTGTCCTAACTCCCGATGCTGACAGCGCGATGCTCTCACCAATGTTGGCTTAGCTTTGCCTATATTGGCTATAAGTAGGGACAAAAAACACCATCTGGGAAGAGTGGTGCCCTTTCCTGTGTTCCAGACCTGCAGGGAGCCACTGACCACATGTGTGTGAGGACGAGCTCCATGTATGTGGCACCAAGGCCGGCACAAGGCCAGATGCCTGTTCCCGCCACGGGGATGAGCAAGGGCAGCTTTCCTGGTTGCAGTGAGTCTACCAGGGTAGCTCACATCTCCAGGAAGGCCTTTGTGATTCTTTTAAACTCTTTCTGTGGATTTGGTTTGGTCTTTGCTCTATAGATGCTGATGTCTCAGAACCCGGTAACTGTCTGGTTCTTCTATTACGTGACTTTAGGGCTAATGTAACGTTGTCTTATATGAAACATGCCAGGATTACCTTGGAGGTTGCTGAGGCAGTGTCATACTATGCCATCAGATTTAACCAGATTTTGAAAGTAGATTTTTCAAAATAACAGATGAGTTAACTAAATAAATCGTGGTCCCGACATTCAGTGGAATACTAGGGCTCCACATGAAGATACAGACCAGGCAAAGAGGCTCACTGCTGTAGTGCCAGCACTTTGGGAAGCTGAGGCAGGACCATGACTTGAGGTCAGGTGTACCAGACCAGCCTGGGCAAAATAGTAAGACCCTATCTCTAAAACAATTAAAAATTAACAGGGCATGGTGGCATGTACCTATAGTCCCATCTATTCAGGAGGCTAAGGCAGAAGGATTACTTGAGTCCAGGAAGTTCAAGGTTATAAGGAAGTTATAAGTTAATGGTGGTCATATCTGGGTGGCAGATTTTTAGAAGACTCAACATTTTTATTTGAATGATTATGTGTATAATCTCAAAATTTCTGACAATGAGGAAGTCTCACTGTGAGAAAATAAAGCTAATTTCATTTGGAAAAAAGATGTCATCTGCTGGGTTTTACTGAGCAGTCTTACAATCCCATCTTCAGCAGTATCAGAAAGCATTTACAAAGCATATATTTGTGACAGAGGACTTTTTTTTTTGTAGTTTTTGGCCAGGGCCAGGTTGGAACCCACCACTTCCAGTATATGGGGCTGGCACCCTACTCCTTGAGCCACAGGGGCCCCTCCAGGAATTTCTTGACACTAAACACAATCATTTAGATTAAATCTAGCCCTGGCCTTCCATAGTTAGGGCTCAGGAAACAATGCCGCAAAGTAGGGTGCCTTAGCATGCTCAGTGCCTTGAACTGGTGGAGGACAGAGGGCCTCACAGGAAGCATTAGAACCAAGGTCTCTCTGACCTCTCTTCCTCCTCTCTCCAATTCCTCTTTCTCCCCTGAAGTGGGTCACAGAAACTAGAACTCCTTTGCCCCAAACCAAGACATAAACCTAAGAATAGTACTGTAACCTCTTCCCTTACCTCTGCGTAGGCGCTAGCCATGAGATAATTCCCTGACCTAACATGTCTGATAGTCAGTCGCAAGACCTTCATTCTAGAGGGGTCCTGTCCCACGTCAGAGAGGGAGGAGGACTACACAGAGGGCCAAGAAGGGTCTGAACAGACAGGCCTTGCTGGGGGCCCATGGTTTTTACCATTAGCTCATACCCTTCTGTCCAACCACATTTCTCCACAGCTGTCCATTTTTTTATCCAACCTAAGCATACAAATAGACAGTTTTTCCTTGGCCTTGGGTCTTTATTTCTGAAGTCTCTTGCATAGTGTAAAACTTAGATTAATCTGTCTGTTGTTACAGGAGTGTTGGTCATGACCCTCAGGGTGGGTGAGGAAAGGGATCACAACTTTCTGCTCCTATGAGAGCAGAATGGAGCAGGAACACACGGGACACACTGACAACCAAATAAAAAAGAAACTCATATATTCAACGAACTCACTTTTATATACAGCAGTGTTTCCCCCCTCTCTAGTGCCCATCCCTTCTAAAGTCTGTGAAAACGACAGACAGTCGAGTCCAGTGGACGGACTCTGGGTGTGACATTTTGCATTCCTCAGATACAATTGCAATGAGGGTGTCAGAATTTCAAAAGTGAACAAGAACTGCCAGGTCTTTTCATCACCATCCACCTAATGCACGACTCCCTTTGTGCCTATAGCTCTTGTATCTAATGGGAAATGAGGAAGTTTCTGATAATTTACAATCTGCCAAAGCTCTTGAGAGAAAAACAAACAAACAAACAGGTTTTTTCATTTCCCTGTGAATATGTTCAGAAACGAGTTCATAAGGTTTGCCGATGGTTCTGAGGTTCACTGTCCTGGCCAGAGTCAGGGACTTTGGTGGGACGGTGGTGAGAAGCAGCAGAGGAGGGCTCTCAAATGTCCCTCATTTTCATGAGAATTATAATGGGACTATTAAATAAGTGAGAGGGATTAATGCATTTGCAGATGACTGGCAATACAGAAATGATGTTAGAATTGGGGGAGAAAGACAGCAAGACAGGAGAGAAATAGAGGTATGTATGGAGCAAAGAAGGATAAACAGAGGTACAAGTTACATCTAGAAGTTAGAAGGGTGGGGAGAAGGGATGATGAGTAATTCCCCAGCTATAAAAGAGAAACTCTCCAATGCCATTAAAAAAGCAACAGGGTAAAGCTTAAACAGCAGCACACACATTATCTTTGACAGAGAAAGTTCAGGACTCGTGAATCTAGAACACATCCTCGTCCATATTCATGTAATTTTACGCAGCAAGATCTTATTCATCATGTCCACAGCTTTAATAGACTAAGAGGAAAAACAGGCATCTTAATCTAGGCCTCCTACCAGGTCCCCGGATAGAATTCTGGGGCCTGTCAATTTGGATGAGGGAAAGAACAAGTCTATTTTGTCCAGTCTCTAAAAAATTCAGGGTTTCCTTCAGTGATGCAGGAAGGCAAAACATCACAGTTTTAGGACAAGCACCTGTGATTTTTGTCACCAATGGACCTCACGAATGATATTTGCATCGCATTAAATTTTTTGCAGAAAAGTTGCTTTATGCCCATCACTTACTTTAATGATATCCCATCCTTTGCCCAATTCCATCATTTAATGATTTAATAAATACACATTACTATATCACAAGTGTATTTGTTTAAATAGTTTGATAGGCATATTTGTTATTCTTATATTCTTAGTATACTTGATTTCTTTTGTATTCTTCTCTATTTTATTTTGTGCATGCAAACACGTTATTCTGAGGAGTCCATAGGCTTTACCAATTGAGATCCCCTGTTTTTTGATGCAGAAAGAACAGAGAAAACACTTGGCACTGAGGGCACAGGAGCTCACTGTTGTCAGAGGATCCTTACTCTTCAACTTGACCTGCATTTCTTGTCTGGTATGACTAAAGCAAGGATCCTACGAGAAGTTGGGGACATTGAATGTTGTAAGCGATGCTGGTCTGTAGAGCGGGAGGAGGCATCTTTTCCCTGGTAAGGAGATTTCTTATTTAGTTTTATTAATAAATTTTGGTGTTAACTTGACAAGATTCCTCTGAAAAATTAAAGCACACGAATATAAAAGTATTATGCTTATAATTACATTTCTAAAGGAAATAGATGTATAGAAACGACACTGAGGACACCTTCCCTGGGATGAGGTGAGTTACAGCTACCCCCAAGTCGACACACACTTGGGTCAGTGCTCCTGTTCTGAAGGTTCCCATCCTTTCAGCAGGTGAAATGATCCCCAACTCAGTTGAAATGAGGAAAGCTTAATTAGGGAGGTGCAAACGTCCGTTCGCTTTAAGTAATTGTATTTTGGCCACATTGTCTGCCCCAGTCTGTGCCTATAACACTCCTGTGATAATTCCATCCAAATGGACAGACGGCAATGAAGGGGGAAAAAAGGAAAAGCCAGGAAAGTCCCGTAGCTCTGGTGTATGTGTTTCCAACAAAAGGTGCACCTACCCGGCACTGCCCCGTTCCAGCAGCTACAGTGAGGAGCTCATAGCAGATGGTTCTGCCACGTCAGGCTCACAGCTGTGTGTTTCTGGCACAAGAACAATGTTTGAATTCTGTATAGAAATTTTCTGAGATATGTTTCTTGTTGCCTTTTCATGAGTTTTATTTGGTAATTCTTTTAAACCATAAAGAGTCTGGAGATCATATTGAGAAAATGTTGGCAAGGGAAAGCTATTTGTTAGCTAGCCAGATTTATTTAAAGAGGATCAATCACATATAATTTCTGGAAGAGAAGCAGCCACTGGCACTGACTGTGCCTCCCAACAAACTCCGAGTGTGAACTGCAGCTACTGGTTGTCACCCACTCCCCCTGAAAATTAGATTTTTTTTACCAACTCTCGCAGCCAGTTTGAGAAGCAGCCTGAACATTTACTCTCTGAGTATATCCAACATGTGTCCTTTCAGATTCAAGGGAAAAGGAACAGAAAACATTCAGAATTTTTTGAGCTAATAAGGTATAATGTTGCCTGATTTGATAGAAGTGGTGCTGAGCCATTTCTGGGGCCACTTTGGAAGATTTTGGCCTTTTTTATTCTAAAAGCAGTCAGGATGAAATCTAAAATCATGGGACAGTTTTTGTGTCTCCTCTACTCACTCTCCCCCAAGGAAGCTTTAATCTTACATAGGGTGGTAGACCCTAGTTTCATTTCAGTTGACTTTTCCAAGATAACCCAGCAAATCAGAATAAACACAGACATAGGCCATAAGTCCTCTAAATCCAACCACAAGTATAATTCAGTAGGATCCACTGGTGGACAGTAGAACCTCCAAAGGTGACCACCTCCCTCCACTGACCACCTTCTCAAATTGACCTAATTTTCATACACCAGACATGTACCACATGTACTCAATGGAAGTTCTGTATGTCAACCAATTGGTTACAGTCCCTTGGGTCATCGACTTACAGAGGTTCTACTGTATTTAAAGAATACGGAACTGGCCATTTTTCAAGCAGAGATATAAACACCTTGTGGGTTTAAAAAAAATTTTTTTTGTTTTTAAAGAAAATGCATACTTTCCCTCTGGAAGCCTCATCACTTCCTCCTGGATCCCTTATTCCTAAACTTTGTGTCTACAATAAAGTTAGGGTGTCTCCCACTATGCTGTTGAAAGGCCCCAAGGATTGCTACTATTATCAGAGAAAGGGTTCCAGGCCATTGTGGCGTTATTCAATAGCGTGTCGGGCTGTCTGCACCTGGCAGCCAGCACTCACTCCCGGCTGTTCTAAGGAGCTGTTCCTCTGATTGACAGGATCCCGTGACCAGGGTTAGACCCACACCAGCTGCACATGGAAGCAAATTCCTCTCGTTCACATTTGATGGATAAAGCAGAAGAATCTGGCAGTGAGATCCATATTAATGGCTGTAGCTAGCTTTCTCTTTCATGATTCTCTTGCTTTTTCATTTTGTTTGAGATTGAATTTGAAAGTGAACTTTGTTCCACACTGTAGCCTGTGGCAGTGGGCAAATAAGATGAAACTGCACAGAGGAATAACATGCATATTGCACACACCATCGAGAATAGATGTATGAAAAATGGAAATGACAAGGGTGGTTAGGCCTAACTTGCTTGTTACAGGAGCTGAACCTCCATCAGTTATCGAGGGAGGCTTCAGAGCAGAGAATGCACAGAATGCACTGGAATCTTCATGTAGCTGGCTTTCCTGGATGGAAATGAGAGCCAGCTCCCATGTACTCACACGGAAATGAAGTGCAAGGAAATAAGCCTATCAGCAACCACAACTCAAACACCGTCACCCCCTTTACCATTCCCAACCTGCCCAGACACCATCACCACCAAGGCAACCTTCTCAGTGCGGGTGGGTACAGTGCATTATACTTATAATGAAATTTACTATGAAACACTCCCCTCCTTCTCATGATCTTGTATTTCTGGTACTTCTTTTGCAAATATTTTCTCTCTGTATGTGACTTATCTTTTTTTTTTTTTTTTGATAGTGTCTTTCACACTGCGTAAGTTTTTAATTCTAATGATGTCCAGTTTATCGATGATTTCTTTCATGGACTGTGCCTGTGGTAAAAAGTCATTACCATACCCAAGGCTATTTCGATTTTCTTCTGCATTGTTTTCTAGGAGTTTTTATAGATCTGTGTTTGCATTCAGGGCTCATATGATCCATTTTGAATTAAGGTCTTTGAATGATATAAGGTAAGTGTCTGGATTCATTTCTTTTGCATGTAGATATCCAGTTGTCCCAGAACTATTTGTCAAAAACACTATCTTTTCTCCATTGTACTGTCTTTACTTGGGCATCAAAGATCTGTTGACTGTATCTTAGTCTGGTTTGTAGTACAGAACCAGCAAACACAGACTGAGTAATTTACAATGAACAGAAATGTATTGACTCATGATTCTAGAGCCTGGGAAGTCCAAGACTGAGGGGCTGGCATCTGGCAAGGGCCTTCTTTCTGTGCCATCCAGTGACAGAAGGGAAAAGAAGAAAGGACAGGGAACAGGGAAAAAGAAAGAAGGGAAGAAGAAGAGGGGAGAGAGAGGAGAAGAGAGCTGAATCCACCCTTTCATAAGGAGCACACTCTTCTGGTAACAGCACTAACCCACTCCTGAGGCAGAGTGGGTCATCTCTCATTAGGCCCCACCTAATTGGGGATCCATATTTGAGGTCAAGTTTCCAATACAGGAACTTTAGGGAACATGTTCAAACCACAGAAGCTATATCTACATGGGTTCTGGGTTCTCTATCTGTTCCATTGATAATATCTGAGTTTTCTTTCACTAGTACCTCACTGCCTTGATGACTGTAGCTTTATCATGAACCTTGAAATTAGACAGTGTCTGTCCTCTAACTTAGTTTCTCCTTCAATGTTGTGTTGGCTGTTCTGAGTCTTCGCCTCTCCACATATCCTTTGGAATCTGTATGCATTGATCTCTACAAAATAACTTGCTAGGAACATTTCCGTTACTTCTTTGACTTGGAATCTCTCACCCTGACTTACCTTGGAGAATTTTTAAAAACCATAATGCCCAGTCTTTCCTTCAGAGTTTCTGCCTTAATTAGGGTGGGTGGATGGGCTCATCAATATGGTTTCATGCTTCCCGGAGGTGATTTTAATATATCAAACCAACTTATCTATATATTAAACTGCTGTGGTTTTCATAAAGAATATTGTAGAAAAACAGAGGCCATTCTAATGAGGGCTCAGATGAAGAAGAGTGATATCTTACTGGAAACTGGAGTAAAAGGCCATCCTTGTATGAAATGACAAAGAACTTGGTTGAAATGTGTTCATGCCCTAGGGCTCTAGAGAAGGCAGAATTTAAAAGCAGTGAACTAGGATATCTGCTGGAAGAAACTTCTAAGCAAAAATATAGTCATGTGCCACATAAGAACATTTCAGTCTATGATGAACCACATGTACAGGGGTGGTCCTATAAGATTGCAACAGAGCTGACAAATTCCTCACACCCTGTGACATTATAGCCATCCTAATGTAATGCATTAGCATAATGCATTAGTGAGGTATCTGGTTTGTGGTGATGCTGGTGTAAACAAATCTATTGTGCCGCTAATCATGTAAAAGACTAGCACATATAATTATGTGTACTATATAATACTGATAATGATAATGAGCAGCTATGTTCCTGGTTTATGTATTTACTATACGATATTTTTTATCATTATTTTACAGCGTACTTCTCCTCCTTATGTAAAAATGAGCATTAACTATAAAACACCCTCAGGTCCTTCAGGAGATATTCTAGACGAAGGCGTTGCTATCACAGGAGATGACAGGTCCATATGTTATTTCTTGCCCCTGAAGACCTTCCAGTAAGTAGTACGAGGTGTGGAGGTAAAGGACAGTGATATGGATGATCCTGGCCCTGTGTAGGCTTAGGCTCATGTGTGTGTTTATATCTTTGCTTTTAACAAAAAATTTAAAAGTAAAAACAAAAAGTTAAAAATGGAAAAAGGTTTATAGAATAAGGATAGCAAAAAAGAAATATTTTTGGACAGTTGTATAACATGTTTATGTTTTAAGCTAAGCATTATTAGAAAAGAATGAAAAATTAAATAAAAGTTTATGAAGTAAAAAATTTACAGTAAAATGGTGTTAATTTATTACTGATGAAAACTATTTTAAGGCTCAGGGCCTGTAGCTCAAGCGGCTAAGGTGCCAGCCACATACACCAGAGCTGGCGGGTTTGAATCCAGCCTGAGCCTGCCAAACAGCAATGACGGCTGCAACCAAAAAATAGCTGGGCGTTGTGGCGGGTGCCTGTAGTCCCACCTACTTGGGAGGCTGAGGCAATAGAATTGCTTAAGTCCAGGAGTTGGAGGTTGCTGTGAGCTGTGATGCCACAGCACTCTACCCAGGGTGACAGCTTGAAGCTCTGTCTCAAAAAAAAAAAACTATTTTAAATACATTTAATATAGCCTAAGCGTACAGTATTTATAAAGTATAATGATGTCCTAGGCTTTCATATCCACTCACCGCTCACTGAGTCACCCAGAGCAACTTCCAGTCCTGAAAGTTCCATTCATGATTAGGGCTCTATACAGGTGAACCACTTTTCATCTTTTATGCCATATTTTTGCTGTACCTTTTCTATGCTCAGATATGTTAGATATACAAATAGCTACCGTTGTGTTACAATTGCCTATAGCATCTATTGCAGTAATACACTCTACAGGTTCATAACCTGGGAACAGAAGGTCACACTACGTAGTCGGGCTGAGCGGTAGGCTGCCTGTCTAAGCTGGTTTATGTGCCCTCTGCGGTGCTACACAATGACGAACTCGTTTAACTACACGTCTCTCAGGACCTCCCCTTTGAGAGCACAATGCATGACTGTGTTGAAGGGGCTGTGTGGCTACTTTTAACCTCATATAGTGAGTTGTGAGAGGAAAGAAATGACTGAAAGATAAAACTTATAATTAAAAGAGAAATAGTATAGAAACATTTTGAAAATTTTCAGCCTGATTATGTAAAGAATAAAAAAGTGGCTTTGGAAAAGCACACTATTTTTTTTTTTAGGTGTATTTTTTTAATGACCTGGTGTGGCTAAGAAATGGTTTGCAAAATTGATTAGTACAGATAAAAGGGCCCACAGTGACCCTCAGGGTCATTTTCCCCACTGTCTTGTGGGGACAGGCATTTCAGATTTTCAAAGCTTCCCCTCCCATCATAGGCCCAGAGACTTACAGGGCAGAACAGTTCCCAGGGATGGGCCTAGAGTGCCAGAGCCACCTTGGTCTCTGCTCCTCACAGTCTGGTGCAAGGAACCTCAGCAGCCCCCTCCACGACACAGGATGCAGGCAGGGCTCCCCCGCCCCCTACTCTGGAAGGTAGAAGCTGTGAACCTTTGTATCATCTGTAGTGCAAAACGCAGGAGCTGTTGGGGCATGGCTTTCTCCACCTATGCTTCAAAGGAGGTCACAGACAGCAGAGGGACCTGGACAGCGATGTGTCACAGGGATGGAGCCACTGTAAGGAGTCTCGCTAGGGCAATACAGGGCAACAATGTGGGAGTCACACCCACGACTCTATAGCAGAGCCTACAGGAGCCACGTGGGCCAAACCCAGCAAAAGGGTGGCACTGCCTGAGTCTTGAGGTCCAACCCCCACACCAGTGCCCCCAGGATATCGGGTATGGAGTCAAAGGAGATTGTTCCATCAGTATAAGACTTCATGTTGTTTCCCCTGTTGGCTTTGAACTTGTTTGGGAGCAGTTACCTCTTTAGTCTTGCCTATTTCTCTTTTTTGAAATGGAACCTTTTCCATGCCTGTCCCGCCACTGTATTTTGGAAGTTGATAATGTGTTCTGATTTCACAGGCTTATCGCAGGAAGGCAATTTGCCTCCAGACAAATTGTGCCTTGAGTCTCACCTGCATTTGATTCAGATAAGATTCTGAAGTTTGAACTTTTGAGTTAGTGCTGGAATAAGATTCTTGGGACTATTGGGATGATCCTGAATGGTAAGCAGGACATGAATTTTGAGGGCCAATGGCAAAATGCTATGACTTGATCGTGTCCTCCAAAGTTCATGTATCAGAATTGTTATGTCCAATTCAATAATGTTGTAAAGTGGGTCCTACTAAGAGGTGATTAGGTCATGAGGTGAGCCCTCAGGAATGAATTAACATGGTTATTGTGGGAGGGGGTTGTTTATTGAGAGAGGAGCTTGTTTTATCAAAATGGGTCTGCCCCCCTCTTGCTAGCTCCTACCCTCTCTTGCCCTTCTCCCACCTACCACGGGATGAAGCAACACAAAAGATCTTGCCAGATGCTGGTGCCACACTGTTGGTCTTCCCAGCCTTCAGAAGAACCGTGAGCCAAATAAGTTCCTCTTTATTATAAATTAGCCAGTCTATGGCATTTTGTTATAGCAACACAAAATGGACTAAGAAAAAAACATACATCAAAAAACTGTAGTAGTGAGAACCACTGCACTTGCTTTCCCCCATATCATCCCCACTGTAATGTCAATATATGTCCTTTAAATTGTCTGAAAAGGCCCTGCTTTAGTAGAGTGCTCTCCGGAAGTGTTAAATCTGCCTCCATACATGTTTCTAGGTTTTCCTGGTTCCTTCGGCCCTCCCTCTGCAGTGACAAGGTTGGCCTGCCTCAGACAAAATCCTGGACAAGGATTTGGTTTTTCTTCTGATGCCAATTCCACATCTTCCTCCTTTACCTTCAATGGTAGCTTTGGTGGGGAAAAAAATCATAGAGAATCAAAAGACTTCAACTCTGACATTATTTTTAGCATTTCAGTTTCATTAGATGGTAAGTATCGGTAGCACCTGAACTTGGAGCCCTCCCTGGTGTCCACATGGCCTCACACTCCAACTCCGCCATCTGTCTGTCCTCTCACCCCTTCCTCTTTTTCTCTCTAGTCTTTTCCTATCTCTCTTGCTTCTTCTTCTCCTTTCCTTCTCTGTGTTCTCCTGTCCTCTCTCCTTAGGCTTACCTTCCTGCTTTCACCTTCTCTCTTAGATTTCTTTCTTCACCTATTTCACTGCTCTTATTCCCCCCACCCCCAATCTGAGTTTCTTGGTCCAGGATCCCTCCTCTTCGAGTAGGCAGCTTAACTTTTGTTAATTTATTCTAATTGGAAGAGGAGGTACAGATTTGATGAATAAAACTCTGAGCAATCAGACACTGATTTAATCAGAAGAGAGGCCACGTATAGAATGTGAACCCTGGGATCAGCTGCCTACTTGCGATGTGACCTTGGAAACAGTATTCAACCACTCTGTGACTCAGTTCCCTCCTTTGTAAAATAGGATCTGGTGGTGTCTTCCTCCTTATATGTGTTCTATCTATGGAGGTAGCAGGTATGGTGTCTGACACACAGTCAAGTGCTTGTTAGATGTTAGTTTATCATTAGCATTATTACTACTTTTAAGATTACAGAGTAACCCTCCCAATAGCAGAAGAACAAAGTACGTTAACAAAAAGATAACATTATAATTTATTATGTGCATATTGTTTGGATTCAAATGCTACTCTATTGTGTCAGTTAACACTTCCCTTGTTAACACTATTAATTTGCTTATAAATTCTTTTGTTCATAAAACAGGTTTTTTTTTACAGTAATGCTATTCCCACGTGTCCACTGTGGAATTTGGCAGCTGAAATTCGCTAATCTGGGTGTGACACTGTCTCTGCATCATAGAACCCTGAATAATTAATTAATGCTCCATCTAGTTCTGCCCTGCCTGCAAGGCGGTCCACAAGAAATACACATGTGATTACGTGCTACTCTGGTTACTAACGAGGCAGGAACAAGACACCCTGTGGCTGCAGCTGAATCTCGGTTCTTTGTTCTACTTTTGAGTAAGAAAACATCCCAACACCTTTCCCAGAGCTTAAAAATACTTTGTTAAACACACCATACCCTTCACAAACTTCCAAAACACAAAGTAAAGTAGATACGAGCCAAAGGTCAGCAGGGAAAGTTGATTTTGAGCCTTCTCCCTGTATATTCAATGAAGACAGTTTTTACTAGTGTGAGTAACTGATACAGGACTTCCAGGTGGGTCTTGGAACTTTTTCCAGGGTCCAGAACCAAAGTAGATGGAGTATTGAAGAAACTACCAATAATCAGGAGGAATGAAAATAAACAGACCTCCTTGGTCTGGGGAGGGGCCAATCTCAGGATATATACCCAGCATTCTCTATCTTTTGTTGGCAACCTTCTCTTGGGACCCCTTCTGTGACTATGCAGAAGCTCCCTCCCTCTTTCTGAAATAAATCAACTATGCATCACACTGTCCCAGTTCCAGGATTTGAAGAACCTGCCCACAACTCCAACAAGGGTGGAGTACCCTAGGGACTTCAGAAGTTCCCCCAGAACCCAGCTTTCCCATTCATCATCATGGTCTACCCTGCACCTCCCAGGTGCTGAGCGTGTTAGTTGCTGAGGACACAGTGGCAGTGATTTCTTCTCCTTCCCACTCCAACAATAGTGTCACCAGACTAAGAGGGTCTGGCAAGCTATCACTATCAGCCAAGATGCAGAAAGAGGGTAATTCCACCAAACTTTACTTGTCAGAAGGCCAGCGAGTTTGGAGAATAGTGAGAGTAGCTCCTCTAAGACTGTTCTGTGAGGACTCTTCCATTTTGGAAATGGAAGCATTTCCAAAATCAGAGTTTTAAACACAAAAGTTCAAAGTAAAAACTATTGTTAGGTCTAGGCTAAAGTATAAAAATATCAGTTAACTCCTGACAAATTCCTGGGCTGCAAACCCTCAACAAAATGGAGTAAGTCTAGTTCACTCCCAAGATAGATGGGAAAGTACTTACTAACTTCTTGCTTGACTAGCTCCTGGGCCTGGGAAATGAACTGACTGTCCCCAGACTAATCTTTAGATAACATCAGGTGGACAGAATACTGAGACAAAGATGTGTGGAAAAAAAGACTAGAACTAAGATATATGGGAAAATATTAAAACAAAGATGTATGACATACAGTTAACCACAAAATTCTGCTTCTGTACAATGCTTGCTTGCTACCCCACCCAAATGCACCTGGACAGCCTGCATGCCAACCAGGATGCAGACCAAGTCTTAAAATCCTAACTCCTTAAGCACTCAGGGCTGCTCTCAGAAACCCCATGTTGGGACACTGAGGCAGTAGCTGGCCGGCTCTTCAATAAAAGGAGTCTGCTGTAAATAGGGCTTGTTTGGCAGTGTGGTCTTTGTGGAACTCCTAGGCACAACACTACATTAATTTTTATCTTAAACCACAATAATCAGAATAACCATTATCCTAACCAATGTTCTGGTCCAAAAGTTAATCCCCTAAATCAATCCTCCTCAACTAATCACAACAGACATCCTTAGGGTAGGAGCTAGGTTTACAAAACAATAAGAATGAGAGACAGGAGGTAAAGGTTACTTAGGACCCAAACCGACCACCTATCATGTTGGCCCTAGCTTGACTGACTCCATCTTATTTTCACGTCATGCACTCTCTGTAGCATGGTAAGATAAAGAGAAGTTTGGAGACATATTATGAGGTGGGATCTATA
The DNA here is from genome assembly GCA_963574575.1 of Galagoides demidoff. Classification (NCBI taxonomy): domain Eukaryota; kingdom Metazoa; phylum Chordata; class Mammalia; order Primates; family Galagidae; genus Galagoides; species Galagoides demidoff. Next base: position 23,403 of record CAUYQV010112666.1, read on the forward strand.
TAGATCTCTTCTTTACCTACAGGACTAGCTGACATGAGTTATTGATAATCATCTAGTCTAACATATGACCAACCATACTGGTTGTCCCAGGACTGAGGAGTTTCTTGGGACATGGAAAATTAATTGCTAAAAGGATAGTCCCAGGCCAACAAGGCCTATCTTCAGCTTCTGAATTGAAATTTCTACTTCTATATTGAAGGGCACTATGGTACATTATACCAAAACTTAGGGGCATAAAACAATTTACTCTCTGGTGATTTTAACCGAGTTGGGAATTCTGATAGGGCACAGTAGGCCTTGTTTATATCTATTCCACATGTGTGGGGCCTCATTTGGAAGGCTCAAAGGCTGAAGACTAAAACGATCTGAAAACTTGATCAAGGCTAGAGTCTCCTTTCCAGGTGACTCATTCCCATGGCCTGTCCAGAGGGCTGCTTAAGTGTCCTTACAACATGGCAGCAGCTTCTCCCCAGGGCTAGTGATCCAAGAGAGACCAGACAAGAGTAGAAATGCCTTCAGTGACCGAGCCTTGGAATTCATAGAGACTGTAATGACTCACTTCCAATGATATAGTGTCAGTAAAACAGAGAACACAGCAGGGTGGCTATTACCACATCTCACCAGCAGTCACTGTTTCCAGAAGGCCAACTATGCACTCTCTAGTGAGTGGTTCACTTCTACCCTCATGAAGACATGTATTCATAGTTGGAAGTAACAACTTCCACTGCATTCTAATCATTGGGAGTAAATCATTAAGTGTAGCCCACATTTAAGATAAGGAGAAGAGTTCTACTTTTTGTACATCAAAGAATTTGTACACGTTTTTTACAACCATCAAAAATGTTATGAACAAACTCCTCTGAGCATGAGACAGAGTTAGCAATATGATGATGCCAGAAACTTTTGTGAAATATTGGTTTCATTCTAAAATGATATAATAGCCTCTAATTATGGCGTAGTTACTATATTCCAGGCATTGTTCTAAACTCAGATACATTCTCTTGCTTAAAATGCATGCCAACCCTGTGGGCTGGTGCTATTATTATCCCTGCACAGTAGATGAAACTGAGGCCAGAGAGTTTAAGTTACTTTCTCTAGGCCACACAGATAATAAGGGCTAGAGCTCGGATTCAAACAGGCAAGCCAGCTTCACACCCCTTTGCTACATATGATCATGTTACAGTGATATTTTTT